>JAJHUR010112555.1:0-23418 GCA_027495735.1 Lutjanus campechanus | reverse complement strand
TACTGTGTGTTTCCACTTTTTCTAGTGATTATTGTAACTGTTATGTCTGATATTCCCATCAGTTCTCCTCTCAGCATTAACACCAAAATAAAGATGTTAAACTTGAAGCTTCCTTTAACATATTTTGTCAGCAGCTACCCAGGTGGACAAAATAACACAATGAAGTCGAGCACAACCACATAATAATACCTCAGAAATACCACTGTCTCTCTGACGCAGTGACATCACGAAAGGAAAATCCCCATCTCTAAAGCGGTTGTTTTAGGTTGCAGGTTTAATGTGTTAAACAGCTATTATTATTATTTGGTGCGGCATTCAGAACGATACGATCTACTTCCTTCCTGTCTGCATTTCTTTGAAATAGTCATTTTTAGCACACCTATCTGATTTACCAGTGAATCAGTCAAAAGCATTGTGAATTTATGTAAAGTTCAGTTCTTTCCTTGCTGCAGCATATTGCTGGGCAAAGAGATTAAAAATAAAACACGCGAATGATCAAGTAAATGTACAGACATAAATAAATGGATGGAAGTAAGTTAATAAAAGCCTTGAATATCTTGTTAAAATCATAAAACAAACAATATTGGACAAACAGCAACATACAATGTAAATTTATAAAAACCAGGGAGTGATCAGGCATATCTTCATGACAAAAATTGAGAGGTTAAAGAAAAGAGATGGGTTTTTGATGGGATTTAAAGATATAAATGGAGGGAGAACATCTGATTGTTAGTGACAAACTATTCCATAATTTGGTTAAGTACAGCGTGTGTGTCATGAAAAAGGATGTAGAGTAAAAGCAAGACAACAAAAACAAATTAGATTGAAACCACATTTGAGCAGTATTCTCAAGTAAATCCTTACAACCACTGAAAGACTGCATAAAAATTAGGTTATAGTTGATTCAATCTTTCTGACAGCTGCAACAAAATCAAACATCCATGAGCCGCAGCAGATGTTCTGCAGGACAGCTGTCTTGCACTGCACAGTGATTCTGTTGATGTTAGTTTAGCACAGATTGGGATCATTGTCATAGTATTGTTAAGCACATTTACTGTCTAGATGGTTATTTTAAATTTCCGCCTCACTTCAGTTTTAAAAGATTTTTCATTGCTGTCTACTATCATGTCTGAGTTGTTTTTCCCTTCCATATTATGGGGGATAACAGTATGGTTTTCTCCCTCTTCTGTGTCCCGTCCCAGCAACTGACAAAGTGGCCCTGCTGATCGGCAATCTGTCTTACCAGAACCACCCGCAGCTCAAAGCTCCCATGGTAGACGTGTACGACCTCACCAACCTCCTGCGGCAGCTAAACTTCCAGGTGGTTTCGCTGCTGGACCTCACAGAGTCCGAGATGAGAAACGCTGTTGATGAGTTCCTGTTCCTGCTTCACAAGGGCGTCTATGGTATGTTGGGATTTTGCAAACCAGTGGATGCTAATAAAACCAAAAATGATAAAACATGAATTATGCTTCAGGTGATTATAGTCTTTTAGACTGACAGATCTTTGAAGGTTTGATTAGGGAAGGATTGTTTTGCTCACTTCCCTCTTTAGGTCTGCTGTACTACGCTGGTCATGGATATGAGAACTATGGCAACAGTTTCATGGTGCCAGTAGACGCACCGAACCCGTACCGCTCAGCCAACTGTTTATGTGTGCAGAGCATCCTCAAACTGATGCAGGAGAAGGAGACAGGCCTCAATGTGTTTCTGCTGGACATGTGCAGGAAGAGGTCAGTCCTTGAGTCAGCGAGTCATTCGTTTAATTTTTATAACATTTAACTGGGACTTGTGCTTTCTTTGTCACTGAGTATTTCCTTTTTGTGTCACTTTCTAATTTTTACCAACTACATTTCAGAGGGAAATTTTGTCATTTATACTGCATTACAACTGATGCAGAATAACAAATTAAAGTAACCGACAAGTTGATCGATGGAAGATCAATTAGCAACTATTTTGATATTTCAAGTAATCTTCCATGCAAATCATCAAAAATGTGAACCATGGTTTATATTGACAAACCAAACAATCAATTGATCAAGAAAATAATTAATGGATTACCTTTGAGTTATCACCTTGGTTTGCATTTTAGAAGTTTCATAGATTTATTAATTTTCCAGGAATATTCATGATGACAGCACTCCAAACATCGTCCTGAGGGTTACAGCCAACATCGTCTTCGGATACGCCACGTGAGTTTGAAGCATCGGTTATCATCCAAAACTAAAAATAATACACTTTTTTTGTTTCTCAGGATTATAAACTGTTGTGTTCTTCGTTTGGCTGTTCAGGTGTCAAGATGCTGAGGCCTTTGAGCTGAGCTCCAGTGGCTTCACCAACGGTGTGTTTGTCAAGTTTTTGAAGAAGCGACTGCTAGACGATGAGAAAATCACTGTGGTGCTGGACAGAGTCGCCGAGGGTGAGAGAGGAACAGAAACACAATACAATAACATCACATGTAGCCCTGCAAGAAGCTCGGAGATAAACAGTGAAAATTCTAGTTACACTGGAAGTATCATATATGACATATAAGTTACGATTATTTACTGCAGTCCTGAGCTCTTTGTGTAATCACAGATAGTAAAACATACATCTTAAAATGAATTAGTTATCATAAAGAATTATGGTAAAATAATTAAATGACAGTTTTGCAGTGTTTGTTTATTGAATGTGATTGTTTTACAGTTACTGTGTTTCCCACAGGATGTCTTGCAGATTATTTTTCAATAGAAAGGGAATAAAGTTAATTAATTGTAGCATTTGTCTTAACTTTGAATTGTTTTGTATTATTTATGTCCTGTAAAATTGTATCAACTTGCCTGTGGGCTAATGGAGTTTCCTTTTAAATGCGGGGTTAATGAAAGAAATGACTTGAGGTTGCTGTAAGATATGTCTTTGCTACTAACAGTGCTCCCTTTCTCCCCACAGTGTAGCAAATGCTTTTGGTTGCACCCTTTTTCAGCTTATGTTTTGGATATTTTGTGAGGTGTTACACGTCTTGCAGTCAACACGGGCCGTTGTTTATTTGGTTACATGTGATTTTTACCTTCTTGTGTCCAGACATGGGTCAGTTTGATGCCACGAAGGGGAAGCAGGCTCTGGAGATCCGCAGCAGTCTGTCAGAGAGGAGAGCTCTGACCGATCCTATTCTGCCCGGCGACAGCGCTGATCTCGCTCATGCTCACAGCCGCCAGTGGGCAAAGGCTCACGGTGAGATTAAACCGCAAACTCTTTTACTTTCTTTTAAATATTTGTTCTTCACCTGTTATCACTGCACTGGGAAGCCCCCATTTTCCTACTGGGAACTGCTGTTTGGGCTTGGCAGCAGGTGGGAATTTTTAAAATCTGTCAACATAGTAGTGAATAAGATATTGTTCTGATTTTAGTATCTAATTATTAAAAAGTAAAAGAACAAGAACATAATGACAATAAAGGAAATAAAGAATGGAAACTTTCCAGTGTGAAACAACCTTTGAGTTTATAAAGTGCTTGTGAATGCACCGTGAAGTCCCTGTTGGCACTCGTGCGCTTTGCCAAACAAAGAGATGCAGATTTCAGGCAATAATGAGAAGTGGTTGCACCCTTAGTGGTTCCCAGTGGTTTTTGGCTTGTGATGTCTGCATGTGACCCTTTTTATGAGGTTGCAGCCTCAGTGTTGACGCGAGTTATGAACAGTTCAACGAAAGATTTATTTTTCAGTCTCACATTATTTTATTTGAAGCATTTTTAGAGAACTTTATTGGTGAAAGTATCCAGTAATTTGCTTCGGATTTAGCTTTAGGCCCCTTGAGGGATCCTGATCCATAGGTTGGAAATTTCTGCTGTATTTCTGGTGACTTTTTGTGTCTGATATAGCAATGAAGTTTAGTAGTAATAGCGAGCAAACACTGATATTAAACAAATAAGTGCACACAAAGCGGATGTGCTTCATCATAAATCAGTGAATATAAGTTAATACTTAGGACATGGAAATGAAAACCAGGTGTGGGTTTTGGTGCTTGAAATGTTTGTTTTTTTGTATGTTATTCCAGAGCTTCCTGAGAGTATGTGTCTCACCTTTGACTGCGGGGCTCAGATCAAGTTGGGCTTTGCTGCAGAGTTTTCCAATGTGCTCGTCATTTACACTCACATCATTAAGAAGCCCGAGGACATGTCCTTCTGCCAGGCTCACGTCACTGATTTCTCACAGGTTAGTTTGCTGTCATGTTGTCATGAACACTGGTTATTAAGAAAAAGCAGATCATTTCTTTCCCACCAGTCTAACAGGAAACTGGAAGATTAAATAAGAGCAGAAGACAAAAGTATTATAGACAAAGCAATGCATATGTGTTTGTGCAGACTGTTCACTGCCATCTGCTTCTTTTCCTGACTGCAGGACCTCGATGTGGATCCTAAAGAGATGAACAGAGAAACTCCAGAGGAGACGGGGATCTACTTTCTATCCAGCAGCCTGCCGCAGCACTGTCTTTACACCAGAGTCAGCTCACTGCAGAAGCTCAGGGTAAAAACTCAGCATCATGTGTTAAAGCCTAACGTCTCCAAAAACAGAACAACAGCTATGTGTTTCCACAAGTTTTTCTTATGTGTCTCTATAGTTTATAGATCTTTTTTTCATCCTTTTAAGGAAGCATGTTGTCCTATAATTAAACAACAACGAATTAATCAAGACTAACATAAATAAATATAGGATAGATCTATATCTATGCTAACACCGCCTCCTAACTAGAAGCAATGTGAACAAGGAAACATGAGATTGTTTCAGTTTTTCTCAACAAAAATGTCCTTATCTGCTCTGTGTGTCAGCGAACAGGCTAGGAAACATTTCACTTGTTTGTAAAACTCTCACCCTAGTTCTATTTTTGCGAAGTTTTGCATACTTGCACCTCCTCCAACCTCTTTTCACTGGTCAAAACTGACGCTGACATACTTATATGATGCACAGCACCGTTTTTATAAGGATATCTTCAAAAAGGACAAAAAAATAATCATCCTAGCAGAAAAAATGTTGCCTGGGTACAGACCTTCAAATCCACCCACTGCACCGAATGATATATGGATATATTTTATATGGAAATTGAGTGTGATGAGTTGGCAACTGAGTTTAATTTCAGGCAAGAGGAAATTATTGAAACTTAAGAAAATTGTTAGTTATGAATAAAGTGTTTAAATTAAAAAATAATTGAAAGAAAATTCTCATCCTATCTGCTGGAGTTTGCCTGCTGGTTTTATGTTAGGAGGAGGTGTAAGAGTCTCTCACTTAAGTATAATTTTTACTATGTTCCCCACCTTAGTTTGGCGTGTTAGTATGTTAGTAACGTAAAGTACAGGTGATGCTGATGGACATGTCAGTGGTGTTGCAGGTATTTGTTCATGCTGCTGATCCATGCAGTGCATGTAGAGATAGTTCAGTGTGTAGAGGAAAACAGTGACCTGCTGGTGGTGCTAGAGGAAAAGTCAGGGGATCACCAAAGTCACAAAGATTCATCCTCCTTGAAAGTCTGCACACTAGAAAGTATTTGGTTAAAGGGACAATTCACCCTCAAATCAAAAGTGCATATTTTTCTTCTTTTTCCCTCCCCTTTAACCGAATACCAACAGTAACTGGCAACTCACACCAAAACAATATAGATTGAAAAATAGTACTGCAGGTGAGAAGAAGAAAAAATGAAAAGGGATCCCACTGTGTGTCTTAATACTGTTTCTCCTCTCTGACATACAACAGGAGGATCTGGTCTTCACTGTGTGCCTTCAGGGCACCTTCACTGCCATGGATGATGGTCCCGTCCACTGGACCAAAAGCATCAACATTGGCAAACCGCTGATCGCCCGACTGGACCTGCACCGGGCCGTGCGGCGAAATAGCTGCCTGCAAACGTGCCTGATGCCCCACAGCCCATCCCACAGCCCCTGTCACAGCCCCGGGCCTGAACACCGCCTCCACCTCCATCACGGGCTGCTCCAAACCCAGGACTACAACCGCCTGTCACCGCAACATCACTACCTGGACGCTTACGAGCGTCTTCAGGGTGCGGTTGGAGGCTGTGGAGACTCGTACTATGAGAACCTCAGCCAGCCTCGCTATGAAGCTGCATACAGCTCAGGTGGTGGGCTTTCAAGCTCACCAGGCAGGTTCAGCATCCCTATAGAGGCATCTGACGACATCACCGAGCTGCAGACTGTGTTCATTAACAGCCTGCAGCTTCATCAGCAGTGAGACGGCTGCTGGATGTCAAAATATTCCTGAGAAGAGAAGCTTTAAATGTCTAATGTATCTGGAATACTGCTGCTCTTTCTGTTACATGTTGTGACTTAACGAGATTTGTTAGAATATTATATTCTTCAATTTATAAGCATTATTTACCTCAACAAGCTGTACACTGACCTTTGTACTTGATTTTTAAAGAATTTTGTAAATAAATTTTTATAAGAATGAAAATGTGTATTTCAGTGAACTTCATATTTACATGAAGGGGCTTATTGCTGTAATCATGAGTCAGTTTACTAATGATTCTCTGACTTTTGTTTAACAGAAAAGTAAATTGTCAAGACTGGATATGTCACAGTCCTTTTGTAACATACCGAAAACTTTTCTCAAGGTTGGGATTGTTTTAGTATGTATACTGAGTATAAGCCATTCATTCATTCATTCATTCATTCATTCATTCATTCATTCATTCATTCATTCATTGTCTGTAACTACTGTAGTTACTCTTAAAGGGTTAGAGAGACAAACAAGACCTCCCGTTCACACCCACGGGCAATTTAGCGCCAACAATTAATCTATTAAAGCTGGAGTACACAGAGAGAACCCACTCTGACACAGGAGGAGATAATTAGCCAAATAACTACAAATTAAAGGGATATTACAATTAAGAAAATAATGTGTGAAGCAGTCTGCACACAAGGCCTCGGCTGCCCTCGCTGCAAGTAGAGCATTGTAAACATTTGTTTATGTAATCAGTTTAAACCTGCAGGAGCTTCCTCTGCTGTGCAGTTAGAATAAATATCTGAGGCCTCAACAGATATTTTATAATTAATCGGACAGAGGTCCAGTATTGTCCCCTGCACACATGATTGACATTATTCCTGCAGTTTGATGTCCATAGTACAACAATCTCCTTTTATTAGTGCTCTGTGCCAGCATGTCTCACACAATGACAGACAGAGCAAAACTTTGCAGAACAAATTATGAGTAGAAAACTAGTTTGAACCTTTTTTGCTTTTATGTGGCGTTTATTCACATCAGGCCCAGATTATTTGATAGAAGTGCAATTTAAGAAACACTGAAGGAAATAGATGAAAAGGAATTTGAGAAATAACTACAACAGCAGAAGTTAGTAACACAGTGCACTTATGTGGAAAGAATGGAAATGAGTTACAAAATCAATATGAGTACATCTCTGGTGAAGAAACTGATCACGAATCAGATAAATCCAAGCAGCTATTCAGAGAACTGTGGTGCAGTTCACACTTTTCAGCAACCTCACAAACGATTCATTACTCCCCCAATTTTTGTTTATTTTGCATTTAATGACGCTTAATTTATGGTTAGTTTACATTTTATTATGCTTAATTTATTTTATTTTATTTTCTGTTTTGTTTGTTTTTTGTTGTTGTTGTCGTCAATGTGTTTTGTATCTCTTGTGCTCTGTTTACTGCATCCTGAAGTGTATGTGATATTTGCCTTTGTTATGTTTGTATATTCCCTTTTTTTTATTGTTCATATTTTTTATATTTCCTCTTGCTTATTTTTTAGATTTGATTTTTACATTTTTTATTGATGCCTCTATATTTTTGCTGTCCACTTTGCTGCTGTAACACTGTTGTGGGACTAATGTAGAAATGTCTCATTTTATCTTATCTTACTAAACTATTAGTCACTCACAAATGCAACTACTGCTGTTACAACTACAAAGTACAAAGTATTCTTCTCAGAAACAACTCGGAGATGTGTATGCATTATCAACAGCAGTGTTCAATCAAAGGGGTTTCTTTCTTCTTTTTTTTCATTTGAAAACCATGATTTTCATTTGCTTGTTTGTGATCAGATAGCCTTGTAGGCTACAAAAATGTACAGACTTGAACCCCCCCTATTTAATTACAGTATTATGAGTATTTGTAATTAGTTACTTCCATCCCTGTTTGTTGTTTTTTGAGGGCAGGCAGGTCATGTGACTTTCAGCTCTCAGGTCCTCTCAAATAACAGGAGAGGACACCTGAAAAGCTCTACAGTGGCGACTTAATAGCACTCAGGTTGGCACAGGTGCAACATTTTTTATCAGAAGACGCACTTAGGGAAACATCTTTCTTTAAAAACACAGCAGGGTTTATTTTAGCATGTTCTGTCCATGCACACACCCTGTAAGACAGGACACTGCAGCACAGCATCGTGACATGAACCCCGTCTGGTTGAATAATGGATGAAGTCAGCCTCCCACTGGCTGCAGGGTGATATTATGGCTGCGTCACTTGTGCAGCTGAGGGAGGAAGGGAGGGCTGGTTAGACGATGCAGCAGGCAGAGAGACGAGAGAGCACAAGTGAGAAACCTACCTACAGAGAGGACAGAGGGATAATCATCATGTCAGCCTCCTGGAAGCAGCTCGTTTTTCAGATCCTCCTGCTTCTCATCTCCTTCAGACACATCAATACAAGTAAACGACTATTTGGGTTTAATTCTGACTATGTGTGGTTGTGTTAACACCTTATTCTGCCTTCTCTAAATTCACTAAATTATCTGCAACCTTGTTGGATTTCCACACCGTCATGTACTAATGTATCTACCAGGTTTTGGTTAGAAGTTGCTGATTGTCAGTCTTTATTGTTTATTTCATTGTTCCCCAAAAATACGTTTGTCCAGCTGTAAAATCCTCTAAGACAGCATTTACAGCATCACGGAACACTGAAAGTCACTAAAAAATCAAGAGCAATTAAATATTTAAGGATTCAAAAATACATACCAGTATGAAAAAACAAAAACATAGCTGTGTTCAGGGACATCACACAGATTATTATTTAGGCAAACTGACGATTCAGTCTTACTCTCGTCTCACATTTACTGCTGTCTCTGGCTGTGCCCAGTTACCTCTGATGTAATACCTCAAGAATACATTTCACCTTTTCATGGGATCTTAAAGTCTTAAATTAATAGCTGTGTTCTGATTATAATACCACCACAATTTTGGTCTTTTTCCACATTTGATCCTGCCCTTGAGAGGGTGTATTTATAAAGTTTTGTTTATTTTAGTTTTTGCATATTTTATCATCAAACCATAACCTCGAGCTGCATCTCTTTACATGAAAAGTGCTCGATGAATTTTGTTAATTCATATTCAGTTCACACAATCGCCATGGAAGTAAAAGTACTGGTGTTAGAAATATACTGAAGTGAAAGTACAAAGTATTTGCCACAAAAACTACTCAGAGTATTAGTTACTTTCAACCATTGATGTCACAGTCACCTATCCAAACTAGGGCTGCAAATTTTGCGTGTTTTCCTTAACCAATAGTTGAAACGCTAACAATCGATTAACCATCAATCTGGGTAGACTATTTTATGATAATGTGTATGTACAGCGGGTCAGGGCAGGTCACGTCAGCTGGTAGCCAAAAAGCTAAACAAAGGATGGAATTTGAAGGCCACACTTAGAGAGGTCGACTTTGTTTCCACCACAGCCGACATCTGGACAGCGAACAACAAAACCTCTCTGGGTAATTAACAGTTCACTGGATCAACAGTTTAGCTTTGGAGCTCAACAAAACTGTCAACAAAAGTGCAAAAGATGTCCAAAGCACAAATGTCCATTTGTCCACTTTAGACTCAAGGATCAGCTGATTATACGTCATGTCTGTCCCATTTGATATCTCAAGAATGGCTTGAAGGAATTCCTTTAAATTTGGCACAGTTGCCCACTTGGACTCAAGGATGAACTATGATATTCAAAAGGTCAAAGGTCAACTTCACTGTGATGTCATAATGTTCAGCACTGTGTCACTCCTCTGTAAAAATAGCCTCCAAGTGAAGACAGCATGTCTCTCACTGGAAATTATTCTTACCAAAAATACTGTTCCGTGTGTGTTGATATAATTATTTGTTTTCCTGTCAGAGACAACTGGCCCAACACTCACGCCCGAGGTTCCCATTAGTCCCCAGCAAACAGATGAGAGGAGTGTTGTGTTCAAAGGTAACTGTTTTCAAAATATCTGTCCATTACACTACATGTTTACGTTTGATTTGTCACCATATTGCGTCTTCCACGACTCAAGCTTGATCTGTAGTTAAGGCCATGACGAGTTCTTTGTCGTCCGAATGTAGACACATTTTTCTGAATGAATGAACAGGTGTCTGAATTTCCGCCGTGTCTGTGTCTCTCCACACAGGTGAGAGTCAGATTGAGAAAGTTGAGCTGTTGAACCCCGTCAGTCTGACGCTGAAGTGTACCTGGGCTGGTAATCAGGACAAACTTACAAACATAACTGGGTTCTGGAAAAGAGACGGGAAAGAAATTGAGAACAGTCGCGTCACAGTGCAGCTGGAAAACAACCAGTATAATCTCAAACAAGTGTACGTACTTCAAGTGTTCATTTGTCCATCCATTACCATCAGATTTTGTACAGATTATCATATTTTATAAAAATGAAACATATTTTTTCAAATTCATTCAGCTTGAGAACTTGTGTTGGATATTTCAAAGCTGCTTTTTATTAGCCTGCACTGCAGACTATATCTGCAATTAATATAACAAAAATAAAGACTGTATTTAATTTATATTAAAGTACAGCACACTGGTTTACTACCATTAGTATTTTTGTTAAATTATAAATCATCTTTACACACAAAATAAAACAACCACGTATTATATCCAGATTTTGTTGTGGGACATTCATTCGGTGTAAAATATTGCATTTAATTTTACTTCACAGGTTCAACATTAACACTGAAGAAGACCTTGGAAATTACTCATGTGTGTTTGGAAGTGAAGCAAAAATAGATTTTGTTCTGGCAGGTATAGATGACACATTACTATACTACACTATATATCACATTTTACATTTCTAAGGCAACATTGTATTGTTATCAGCTTACTGAGCCTCTGCTGCTCCTCCATATTAAGTATTAATATTTACACTTTTCCTTGCTGTCCACCAGCTCCACAGATGGGCGAGGTGCGAGACAAGCCGATTGTCAGCTATGTGGGGGACTCGGTGGTGATCAAATGTAAAATGGAGAAAACCAAACCGAAGCCCAGCACCTGGAACTGGTATAAAACAAATGGTACAGACAAGGTGGGTGAGATTTGTGTCACTGGTGACCTTTGAATTGACGCCTATTCAACATTTGTTTTACCATCATGCTTTGGGCCTTTAAATACGTAACTGAGGAAGACATAAGTCATAATTAAATTTATCCTGGAGAATCACTTCAAAACAAAAGTTGATGTTGATAAATGAAATATATATTTATGGATGAACATTTAATTAAATTCTTAACTTTCAAGTACTTTGAATTCATTTTCAAAAAGGGGGAAGTTCTTCAATGACATGGCAAAAAGATGGCAGTTATTTAAAGTCGACAGATTCAAGCTTCTTTAAAAGTGTTGACATGTTTTCTTCTTTTTTTTTTCAAATGATAGAGCAACTATTTTGTGAACATGAAATCTACTCATCAAAATATTTTCATCAAACAAAGTGCAATAGCCACCACTTAATGATGATTCTACATGTATCCTTCTTCATATTTAAAGTTTAATTTTTTAATCTCTTTCCCCGAAAAATATAGTTTTTATTTGAATGTAAAGTGGTGTCATGATGACTAAAAGAGTCTTGAACCTCCTCCCTTCCTGTGGAAAAAGTGAAATAATTTATTTGATTTCTTTTGTCACTTTGTCACCGTTGTCAGAAAGGAAGTGCATTTTTTTTCTTTTTGGCAACAACCTAAACCTCAAGTTCTCATTACTTCCGTTATTTATGCATGATGGTTTACGAGCAGTGCTTAACGAACCATTCATACTGTGCTTGCAATGACTTTTTGTCCCCTTTTAGAGTTTGTCCTCACAGTATTGTGTGCTTAACATGCTGTCTAGGAGTACTCTCAATGCATTTTCAAAAAACACAAATGTTGTATTTTGATGTCTTTTCCAGGCATAAGTGTGCATGCATGAGTGCATCAGTCAGTGTGTGATCACTGGACCTACAGCTTATCTGCAGCTAATCTTGAATACTACTGGACTGATTGGCCTATTCCTTTTTTTGTGTGCATGTTCATGATTGAATGCTGAAGCCCTCTGTAATTCACAATTTTTGAAAAACCTTGAAACCCATTCTTGTTAATGCGATATCTCAAGAACACATTGACAGAATTTCTTCAAACTTGGCACAAATGACCACTTGGACCTGAAGGATAAACTGATTAGATTTTGGTGGTCAAAGGGCAAAGGTCAAGGCCACAGTGACCTCACTAAACACATTTCTGGCCATAACTCTCCATGACAAAATTACACACAAATATCTAATTGGATAAAACGATGACATGATTACATTTTACATCCAAAAGGTCAACTTGACTGTGACATCATGATGATCAGCTCTCCATCACTACTCTGTAAAAATAGTCTATAAGAGAAGACAACATGTTTCTCACTGAAAATTATTCACTGGAGTCACACATAAAGTAAAGTGAGAACTTCCATTTAGCCAAAAAATACACTTAATAAGTTCCTTCACAGTTACAGGTCAATATAGTGGTAACTTCAATATTTATAATTTATATTTAAATCCATCATATGAGTCTGGACAGACATGGATGTAAATTACAGCTGCAAGGGGGAAACTGCTAGGGGCCACAAGTGATCAACAACTGCTTCAATTCTTGTTTCAGCTCAAGGCAACATATGTGGGGGTCATGTAAATGTTGGCAGAGCTTTGCAAATCTCTGCTGGTTGCATCTGACAGTTGTGATGGCATTGCAGTAGGTGCTTCACCATCTGTTGTTGGACAGGGATCTGCACTCTGCTGAGTGCACTTTTTTTTTTTGTTCTGTTAAAGATTGACAAACCTGGTGGAAAAAAGTACGAAGAAGGTTTGAGAACACAATGCGACAGCCACCATCTGTTGAAAAATGACATTTTAACACATTTATGGCTTTTCTGACGCATCGGACTGATTTTTATCCCAGGAGCAGATTTTTCCTGCTGCAGAGCCTCACAGGTATGAAATCAAAAACGACGAGAGGAAGACCAAACTGCTGGTGCACAACCTGACAGAGCCTGACTCTGGCTTGTATTACTGTGGTGCGGTGTACGGCATCAGCACCACCATGGGCCACGTGGAGCTGAAGGTCAGTTATACAAAGTAGATCAGTATTTCTAGTTCATGTTCATGTTGTGTTATACTGCTGCATTTCAGTGGGAAATTATGTACTTTTTACTCTACATTTTCAGTGCCCGTGTGTAAACTATAAATATAACAGAATGTGACATAAAAATCAACTGAAAACACTACAAAAACAATATATAATATGATGTTTCACCTCCCCAGTTTCACTGATTTTTGCAAAGATATACTGTACTTGGGTATGAAGGGGCAAGGCTGGGGCGAGGTTCACCACTTTTTGAAACAAATGATTCTACATTGGGAACACTTTGTTAGTTGGGGTTGTATCTAACAACTACAATTACTTGTTACCCTCGAAGATTTTACCTAAAAAAAAACAAGCGTATAAAACACAATATACTGACAAATATTCCCAAACATTCTGACCTGTGACTGATAAGAAAAACACACTACTTCTACTTTGGGACTCTACTTTCCCCTCTAAACTTCTCAGATGTTTTTTTTTGTATATATAGCTTTTTCTCCAATATTTTACAAATATTAAAGACAAGTCCAAAAAATCAATACAAATTTGTGCAGCAGAACTATGTTTTTTCTACTTTTCTTTATTAATTGGGCTGGAATCCTGCATTGGGAACCACTAGACTAAACTGACTGTACTGTTTATAAAGTAGTACTTGCTCCACCTCAACCAGATTTATCAGGAAAATGCTACTTACGCAACGATGCATCAGTATTAATCTAATAATGTCATATAACAGAACAATACTGACATTTAAAGAAGGTTATGAATGCAGGATTTTCACTTGTAATGGAGTATTTTTACATTGTTATCTCTGTTACCGTTACTTGAAGGTCATCAGCTTCCACGAGCCTTTGAAGCCCTTCATAGCCATCGTGGTCGAGGTGATCGTCCTGGTCGCTGCCATTCTGCTCTACGAGAAAAGTCAGTCCAAGAAAAACTACACAGCAGGTAGTCAGAAAGCACTGAGATTTTCTCGTTAATGTCAGTGTGTAGTGTGTTGCGCAGTGTGTCGTATATTAACGTCAAATTATTTGCATTATTCTCAGGAAGTGAGACGAATGACCAAACTAACACACTGTGAGTACTATGAGAATGGTGAAGTCATTTTGTTTTAAGTTTGATGTTTGCTGTTATTCATGATTTATATATATGTGTATATATATTTATTTATTTATTTATTTATTTATTTATTTATTTATTTATTTATTTATTTTTTGCCCCATCAGGACACAGGGAGAAAACACTGCATCTGAGGGAAGTTCTTCAATGAGACAGAGGAAAGTTTGAAGACTGCAGTAACTCAAATCCAACCGATCCAAGCTTCTTTAAAATATTTTGCTTCTTTTCAGATACTCAGAGCTTAACAGCAATATCTCAATTATTTTGTGTATAGGAAACCTATTATTATTAAAATATTTTCACCCAACAAAAGGCAATAACCCCCACCTGATGATCACTCCACAAGTAGCCTCTTTTATGCATAAGTTTTATTTCTCACTCCAATGGAAGATGTAGTTTTTTAATAAATGTTTTTAATCAGCGGTGGTGTCATTGTGTATGAAACAGCAAAGCATTTTCCTGTTTTTCACTTTCAAAGACTCTCACTCACTTCCTGTACGTAGGTCTTGTAACCTCAATCTCTAACCTCAGCCTCTCTTTACTCAGTGCATTATGGTTTGCGAGCAGTGCCTTACACTCTTAAACACACTTAACTAACAAGTAATACTGTGCTTGCATTAAGTTTTTGTCACTTTTCAGTTTGCCCTTGCAGTAATGTGTGTCTAACATGCTTTAACACATATATCAAGATATATAATCATATCTGCAGACACTTGTGTGTCTTTTTCATGTTAATGTACGAAAACAGAATGAACATGTTGTCCCGTAATCATGATTTCACTTACTTGTCTTTAGTTGTCAATTTGCATTTAACTTAAAAGGTGTGTCACTGTCTATGTAAACAAGCAAAATAAAACTACGAAAGTCACAGTCATTGTGTTTGTTTCAGTAACTGCCTGTATTAACGATCAGCTTGTGTTTGACACATTGTGTTAGCTGATATGGACGTTTTGTTATGAAACTCCACTTTTCCACCAATTTTACAGTATGTTTACAGGTTTTGGTGTGTTCTGCTGCACATGTGAAAAGAAAATGTATGAATCCTTTTGTGGCTCCAGAGGGATCTGAATGCAATCTAATAAAGTGCCTCAAGTGCTGTCAGTTGAGTCAGTGTTGGCTGGCTGCCGGTTTGAAGTGTTCTTAATAACTACCCATCATGAGTGCAACAGTGTTAGAGGAGTGCAATGCTACATCTGTGTAGTGCTCTATTAAAACAAAGTGGTTTTAAACAGTAAATGATAGAATTTTAATCGTAAATCACGTCAGTCTCTAAACGCTCTAAACACTGAACCAATGCGAACTCTTTAGGGTGGCCCTTCACATCAGGACAATGACAGTTTGTCCTTTGTCCTGAGGAGACTGGAGACAGCGCATCATCTCAGGTAAGGCATGTCTTTGTAAGGCGTGTATGTTTGTTACCAGGTCCCAAATGCCAAAATCCTCAAATGATCAGTTGTTGGTGAGATCTCCAATTGTCTGGTGGCACAAGACTTAAGCAATCATTGACAAACACACAAGAGCGTGAGCTTGACAAGCACGGTTTTATTTCTGCATAAATACAGTCTGCACAATAATAATGAGAGATGTGCGTGCAGTATTTTTTTCAGTACTTGGCTCAGTTTTCATGTTTAACACAGCCTAACATAGATATTTCTGTTTTTTTTTAACATTACATTTTATACAGTTGGACAAAACTTCCTCATGTCTGCTATGTTGGGCTCTTTAAAAGCTCCCTCCCTCTGTTGATTTCTTGAAATTGCACTGGAGAATACAGACTCAAGGGAATCTCCACTAGGACAGAAGCCTGAAGAACTCTATGGCCGGTTCATGAGGAACTGAACCAGAAGTTTGATGACGCCGTCATTCAGACTCACCACTTCTCCATCCTGCACACTGTCATACAGCTGCAGGCTCTCTGTTCCCCACAGGAGGTTCTTCCTGGGGTTGTTGGCGTCCGTCTCCACAGAGAGGGCCACTGTGTTGAGCTGGTAGCAGAAGAAGGAGAAGAACTGGCCGTCTGTGATCACAGCCTGGGACACGAATGGTCTGGTGACATCCTCATGGTTCCAGAAACCTACAAGAGGTGACAGGGAAGAATGATCATCAACTTTTTTGCTCTCTTTTAAGTCCACTTTAACATTGTTAAAGCTGGGCATCAACTTAGACTATTTATTCTTATTTCCTGTTTAAAAACATAAATCTATAATCATCTACCACAAGAATCTGTGTCAATAACTCACCCTGGTACGCGGCCTGAGCTCCTGTCCAGGCGAAGAGGCTGGCGAGTCCATTGGCTCTGAGGAAGACCTCAACCTGATCAGACTGCTGCTGCCGAGCCATCCGGTCTCTGTGGTATCGGTCAGGCACCAGGTGGAACTGGGTGTGACCGTAGCATGCTGGGTCTGGTAGCTTGGCACCTGTTAATGAGACCAAGAGGATAGGGTTAATGCAAACAGCTTTCCCAGGTTTATAAGTCAATATTTCATGTAACTGACATAATTTTTAATGTTGTCCATCTCTGATTGATATAAAATCATGAAACTCTTCTATGTCTCCAGTAAGTGTATCTCCAAAATCTGCATGTTGACGTCCCCTAGTGACAGCAAGAGGTAACTGAATAATCTGATTCCTAACATGTTACCAGCATACAACATGCTGTATTTATGTTTTTTTTTTTTTGGCTACTGAAATCATGTGATCAGGATGAATTAAGACACAGTAGGTGTGACTGGTCTCTTGTAGCTGTGTTACCTGTAAAGATATTATTGTCATACTGTCTTCTGAACAGAGGCATCAGGTTTGGAGCTAATTTGACCTCTGGAACTTCAGCTGCATAGGAGGACTCCAGAGGGGTGAACTAAGAGAAATTGAAATAACAGACAGTGATTAGAATAAAAACCACACATATTGTCAACATTAAATGGAAACTTTATGCTTTTTTCAGTATCTAATGTGAAATACATCAAGTTTTGTAACATTTTTATAACATCTTCCAGTGCCTACCTGTTTAAATGATTTCTTCAACGTTCTGCTCTGATTTGTTTCAAAATATTTCTGCTCTGGTTTGGTGGGTTTGTCACTTATGATTTGTACCTGTGGCAGTTGTTGTGTTATCCTAATCTGACTGTGCGGGTGGTCATCAATCTGGAACCTGGTTGGCTCTTGCCGGCCTCTCCGGTGCCCCTTTGGGATGATTCTCTGTCCTCTCCTCCAATAGAAGTTTACCTGTGGATTAAAATCTGATGGAGAAACACAAACAATATGACTCTCAGAGGTGAAACGGCCATGTATGTGGAAATAATAACAATCGACTGAGGACTGTGCCAAATATTAATCTACGGTATCAGATTAGGCCCAAAATTCAGATATCATACCAGCACTAGTATCAAAACATATTCTGCCCTAGATGTACTTTAAATACTTATTATCTTTTATTCTGGAGTAAATTTTATAATACTTGATTAAATGCATATTCTGGAAGAAAATGGTGAAAAATGCCCCCTAAAAATTGAGAGCAACCAGAAAAATAGCTTTTGTCTCTGAGCAGTAGTCCAAAACCCAGAGTATATTAAATTTACAACATAAAAATACAGAGAAAAGCAGCAAGCCCTCCACTTCAGAAACTTGCACCAACCAATGTCATTCTTGTTTAATTAATTACTTAAACAGTTAATGTGAACTCAGCACTTCAATCATGCGACATTGTTGGTGTAGAGGTGTTGAGTCAAAACATTGTCAGGACCCAGCTCTATCTGACCTCTTAGGAATCAGTAAAAATAATAATAGTTGCCTTGTTTACTAGTCCATATATCTGACAAACCAGCCACATGCACATCACTTCAAATTGCTTTTGAGAGGCACGAGCCCTGGAAATAATCTTTTCAAACTGCTTAAGTGGATGGCAAGGCAGCTAAATTAACCAGTTTGACTGATGTCAGATCAATCATCCATACCTAGACTGGAGTGGAGGAACAGTGGATTGTATTTGGCCAGACTGTAGGTGAGTCCAGTCACCAGATTTCTCAGTAGAGGTCCAACCATCTGTTCCTGCTCTCTGTACAGGTAAGGTTTGCGTTTCTTCATGTGCCACTGCTCCTGTAAAATCACACGAGTGACAAAAGAGCGTATGTCCGCGAACGCATCATTTTCAATGCCCGGTACTGTGGTCTGAGCCGCGGCTGGCGGCGAACTCTCCTCCCCCGGGGACTTCTCCTGGCCCAGGGTGAATTTCTCGGGCAAACCCGGAATATAAGCGGTCTTGGTAAAGTGCTGGTACCATCTGTCTGCGTTCCGTGCGAAAGTCTGAGGGTGAACCACAAATTTCTTTCGCTGGATACGAGTGATGAGGGAGAGCTTCTCCCCCACAGGAGATGCACATATCTTCTCTACCTGCTCCTCAACCTGTCGCTGCCGGGCAGATTTGCTTTTAGCCGTGAGAGAGGGGACGATGGGGGGATAGGCGGGCTCCTTGACCGCAGCCTCGGTGTGGGCAAGCTTATGGTTTCTAAATGAAGTCAAGTTTTTAGGGAACAGCAAGGGCAGCCTTGTGCGGGCCGCCATGTTTCACATATGACTTCAACTTGTTCTTCCGTCTCATTGACATATGAACTAGCAACCTCCCACAACACCGCCCCCTAGCGCAAGAAAAGTCGCAATAAAAATGTAATAAAATGTGATTACCATATTATATATGTATTTTTCAGGCGTCTACCTGTGTGTAGGAACCGAGAAACGTAAAGATGAATACACTAGTTTAATTCCGTTTGAAGGCATATTGAATTATTTACTTTTATACAGCTAATGTTAGTATCATGTTAGCATCGGAAAACGTTGCTGATCTTGAAGCGACCCTTGTACCCATAAAAAATGCCCCCTTTGGATACATTCAAAAAGTGTCGTAAATTTGCGATTGACGCAACATTATCGTGGAAATGATATGACTTTTAGAACCTAAATGTACACGCCTAGGTGTGTAAATTTTAATACGATGAACGATGAAGTCACCTCTTACAATTTATGGGAAAGGTATCGACTGTTTTGGCCAGAAAATTACATTATGCCTGAATTTCGCACCTGAGGCGTATTTGTTTATGTCTGATCCCGACATTACTAATCATAATGTCAACTTTATAAGTTGATTTCGGATATACAACAACTTCATACTTCTCTAACGATATGTGGTTTCTCGGTAGCCTACTCTAAACGGAGACAAGTCGTAGTCAAGACCTGATTCAGGGCAGGTTACATAAACATTACATGGGGCTTGTGAAAGCAACATTGACGTGCAGTGCAGAGTTTTCCGGTCGTGTCTTGAAGGGAACCCTTGATTTGCGAAACTCTCGTGAGATTTGTATGCGTAGTTTATTCATTGTGTACATTTTGCAAACTAATAATAAATAATAATAATTAACAACGTGACAGTGTTATGGCTAAGATCTGGATATGTTTAGGAACTAAACGGTTGGGAAGTGAGAAAGAAATGTAATAGTTTGGGTTAAAATCATTCTCGCGAGATTTGTCAGGAGTTTGGGGTTCCCTTCTTGACGGGACAGACACGGCCGAGTTGTCGTCTGTAAACGAGTTGGATTGTGCAGCAACTATAATAGATATGTATTTTCGTCAGATTTTACGGACGCAGTTCGTCGGAACCAGAGCGGTTTACCTGAACCGTTTGCACCGTGTTTGTCGAGCCGAGGTAGCTGGTCTAAAACTAAACTGTCTTGTTTTAATTCTCATAAACATTTTATTATCGGTTGCTGCAGCAGAGCATTATGACAGCACTGGTGGTGACTGTGGGAAACCTGCAGTATCTCACCACCAAGAGGTTTGATTTATTGTGCCTATCATGCGTTGTTTTGATAAGTGTTGTGTGCATACTAACAGCAGTTATCAGTTCAGAGCTTTTATTGTACTGTCTGTCACATGTGTCACTGACCCACAGAGATCACTGTGCACAAAAAGTGACGAGGTGAGGCTGGCAGAGGAGGCCAGCAGGAAGTATGGTTCCCCAGCTCCAACCATCTTCTCCAAAGTGATCGACAAAAGCATCCCTGCGGATATCATTTATGAAGATGAGAAGGTAAACAACCAACCTCTTCAAAACATGTTGGGGTTATCTCATTTGGATTGTTCCACGTGGAGTCCAGAGATAGATTAACATGTGCTTGCTGAAATGTCGATAAAGGAATTTAAAGTAAAGTTGTGCAATATAATACATTACATATGTTGTTTTTGTGTGTGTTTATCAGTGTTTGGCGTTCAGGGATATCAGCCCACAGGCCCCTGTTCATTTCCTGGTCATTCCAAGGGTCCCAATTCCCAGAATAAGTGAGGCCAAAGATGATGATGCTGAGGTAAGTTATGTCAATGTACTTTGGGTGTTAATGTGTACCTACAAAACTTTTTTTTTGTTTCACTTTACTTAGAAATCTCCACACAGCAAACTCCCAGCATAGCCCCCAGATTAAAACCACTCATGTTGTGTATGTATATGAAGTCTATTTGTTGTTGATAGCGGAGGAATAGCATCTCATTGCCACAACTTGAAACCACCCCAAATCATCAGCAGTTAGCAACATACAATTAAAGCCGCTACAGCTGATGTTGCCCACTTTTCTGCAGGTATTTGATTGTATTGGAGGGCATACAAATAAATAAATAATATTTCATGTATGATCTGGAACACCAACCATGTGTCCTGAGGTGTATTGTTTTACTAGTTATTAACAGGTATGACCACAGTTCTTAACCCAATATTAAAGTGAAGCAACCAGGCAAGGCAGTTTTATTCATATCACCCATTTCATTTAACAAAAAACATAATTTAACATGCCTTTTTATTAAAATGCACACAGCAAGAAGCGATAAAGATAAAACTAATATTTCCAGGATTTAGTGCAGTCACATCCAAAATTCTAATATTTGAAGCCATTACAGCTTCAACACCAACTCAATTATCATCATTTTTCAACTTTCAGCTCTTAGGACATTTGTTGGTTGTCGCCAAAAATGTGGCAAAGCAAGAATCTCTAAAGGAGGGATACAGAGTGGGTAAGTCACTTTATTTATTTGATAACAGCAATGCACCTATGGTCATTTTGGTGAACAGGCAGTTTATTTTACTTGCACGTTAAATTCTGGGTATGCTTCTGTCCACTACAGTGATCAACGATGGAAAGCACGGCGCTCAGTCAGTTTACCACCTTCATATCCACGTCCTGGGGGGAAGACAGATGAAGTGGCCACCAGGATAATGGTTTCATGTGTCTGTTTATTTTCTGTCTCTCTGTCTTATCAGGCTTCTTTCTTGTGTTTGATCTAATGAGTGTGACATGGTGTATGATTGGTGTAGTAGTTCATCCAGAAGTTCATATTCTCATCCCATTTTTTTGTATAAAAGCACATCACCACGCAGAATCTGACATGTAAATATATTGATCTTCACAAATGTAAAAATTATGAGTAAAGTAATTATGTTTGATACAGCTGCAAATAAAGACACTATTTCTAATATGGAAAGCTGAAAACTCAACTCAGTTCTTTAAATTGTCATTTTCAAGGAAATAATACGGGTAAACAACTACCAGTTACACATTACAAAAGGAAATTTAATCTGGGAAGCAATAGGAATTTTTATCAGGAGGCACTTCTCAATAGAAAAGATTTTACACATTCGGTTTTTTGTCAATGTTGTATTACGTTTTTAACTCAAATCATTATGTGAAAAATAAGGATGAATTCACACATCTTGAACACTGAGTTTATTAGAGACACGATGTTTTTGCTTGGGACTTTTGTCAGGCATCAAATTTACAACATAAAACAACACATATTTATACTAAAACAACAACTCAAAAAGGGGGACCAGACCTTGCAACACTTAAACAAACTATCAAACATCGTAGACATTTACAACGTAAATAAATTAATAAAGCATCCTTAAAATGAGAGACAATGAATTTCACACGTATAATAAAAAAATCAGACATTTGTATGCATACAAAACAACACATTCAAATATAGATGTTTATCAAGGAACTAGGAAGGAAATATGCTTTTTATTTAGAGTAATAATGATCTTTTATCATTAAATATTTGTACTTTATTAAGATACCCTCCTATCCTGCTCTGCTAAATATCCAAGTATTTTGTAAAATTATTAAAGGACCAATGTGTAGGATTTAGTAGGATCTAGTGGTGGGGTTGCAGATTGCAACTAACTGAATACAGCCGGCCTCACCCTCCCCCTTCCAAGCGTGTAGGAGAAACTATGGTGGTTGCAGAATAAGTGAAATGCCCTATGGAGAGCCAGTGTTCAGTGTGTTTGGCCTACTTCAACACTCAAACATGCCAACCTCTGTGAAAGACACCCTGCACCCTTTGTGAATATAAACAGCTCATTGTACCGTAACAAAAACACAGTGATTCTTATTTTCAGGTGATTATACATGAATGAAAACATACTTATGAATATTATATTCCATTTCAATTATGTGTTTGCTTTACAAACATGGTATTTGAAAACATGAAGGGAGAAAATGAACAAAGTGGTTGTGGTTCTCACTGAAAGTCTCAACTCATTTTTACATTAAGAACACTGTTTTAAATCTTCTTGTTTGCTAGTACCTCTTTAAGCATTGCTGGCATCAATGAATCCCCTCACTTTGTCTTTTACAACCTTCACACATGGCATGTGCCCAGATACAGTGTGAGCAGTGAGAGTCGGAGTTGAGCGTTGGGGACAGCTGTGGTGTGACTGGGTGGTATGATTCGGTGACCGTGGTGCCCTTGAGTAAGGTAACTGTGGGTCATTTGAGGAAGGGGGGGGGGTTGAACTTTCCCCTGTATTTACTTAAAAAACAGTGTTCACCTCCTTGATCACGGTTCGTAGACACACGCAGCTGTGAGATTACAAAGCTCAGCAGAAAAGAGGAACCAAGGCTTG
>JAJHUR010112554.1:1152-13762 GCA_027495735.1 Lutjanus campechanus | reverse complement strand
TGGCATGACATCTTTTAAATTCAGCGTGCATCTTTCAAATTCTGAATTGCAGTGTGCGGTGTAGGTACATGTATCTGCCCACAGCTCACATGACAACTGCCCCCAGACTCAGTGTGTGTGTAATGCGTATGTGTGTACATGTGTTTCCTTCCTGAGTTCTGACCCTCATATATCAGGGCTTGAGACTGAAATTACCTGTCAGAACAAACTACTACCACCACGCCTTTTACACACACACACACACACACTTACAGACACATACTGATAAATAAGTGCTGAAGTCTTTTAAGGCACACTGTTCACCACAGCAAGGTGAGCGGTACACTGTAAATCTGTCATGACAGAACATTCTCTTAAGGGGGGGATATTTCTCTTGTTTCTAACATGCACACGCACAAGCACAGACACGCACACACAGCATATTTTATATGGAGCAGAAGTTGTCACTTGGGCTGATTGCTGCACTGGCCAGCGCACTTAGTTGGTCATTTGTCTCCTGTTTTTATTTAATTTTATTTTTCGATTACTCTGCAAAACACATTCATCTTGGATGTGTCACGGTGGATTCATCATTACAGCTGTCACAGGCAAAGTGAGGGAGGTAAAACTTCACTGACGGCCCACAATGCACGACACTTGTCACCCGGACTACAGACTTTTCTGTGATTTCAGCGCTATCTATTAATATTGTTCTCTTCAAAACAAGTTTTTTCTCTTGTTTTGGCACATGAAGACAGAAGCCACATCCACTGTAAATCAGATTGTCACAAATCACAGATTAGTCTGAGAGCAAAGACACACATGAATGCCAGCCTCATAAGATACTGCTGTTACTGACATATTAACAACAAGGCAGCAGATCCACTGAAGAACTAAAGAGAAGACGAGTGGTGCTTTTCCACTGGCACTTTTGGTCGGGCTGAGTCAAACCATGCTGCCCTTATTTGCATTTCTAGTATCACTTTTCTTGTCAAACTGGACCTGCTCTGTAGTGGGGCCAAAGCATGCCCAGCCCAGCACCAAGCAGGCTGTGGTGACATCTTACTGACTGTGGCCAACCCATGACAACCCCCCTTTCTCACCCTCAGACAAGGGCACATTGCGAGTAGGGATGTTTCTAGAGAGAAGGGAACTCGGGGGGGCACTGAAATCACCCCTGAAATCTGACTGGCCAGTCAACCCATTATCCTCAAGTATGATTGGTTATCTGTCTAGTGAGAGGAGGGACCTTGTTTGGAACTGTTTGATGAGTACTTTTTTAAATTTGGATTGTTTTCTTTTGTTTGTAGTAAGAATAACGGACTGAAATAAAAAAAATCATAAAACTATTATTCATGATCGTGTGTGGAGGGTGTGTTTCACAGCCTAAGGAAAGAGGTACAATAGAGGTTCAAGTTCTTTTTGAGGAATAAAAGATACTGTAAAATTACAGCCACCTCTCTCAAGTGGAGAGAATTTTGCTGGAAGAATGATACGTTGTATACATTGTGATGCATTTTTTGATTACACCAATGCATGCTGTGTGAATGCTAATCATTATCATATTTTTTGGGACTGCAATGTAATTAATTCCTTTTGGCAGTATAGACATACAATGCATACCTACAACAGAAACTGTGCTTGATATGACAATTCCATGGGCCTAATTAAGCTGTAAGTCAAAAATGAAGAATGATATTCTCTCAATACAAATATCATACATTTCAATAAAAGATCCTGCAATATAAGTTATTAAAGTAGATATGAGTAATGGTGCGTGCGTGCGTGCATGTGTGCGTGCGTGCATCTGTGTGTTTAGCTCTCAGTACTTTTGTAGCTTCTAACTGAGCCTCTGTGGTTTGAAGTTTAGTTTCTCTTCTGTGTCGCTGTTTGTACTCTCAGGTATCTGCTTTAGTTTACTGTTTCATGTTTGTTTAACAGCTGGATAGAAGTCATGTTAAGTTACTGCTAATTAAACCCCAACATTCCCTGATTGCTGCTTCATAATAAAAGCATTAACAACTTAATGGAAACTTGAGGTTCGTCAAGCTCGTCTTCAGTTAAAAGATATATCTTCACGTGGGTGGCCCTGTTGTAAGGGTGGAGATGCAGATCCTTGTCATGCTGGGCTGACATGCCAAGTCAAACTGAGTCAAACCAAGCCAGCATATGTGTATGGAAAAGGGGTATGAGATAGAATGCTGTGACCTACTGTACATACTGCAATATGTCACACTGGCGCTGTACATTTGTACATACAGCCCATCTGCCCGGTGTGTGCGTGTGTGTGTGCATGTGTACGTGCGTGTGTGCGTGCTGGCCGCGTCCTCCTTCCTCCCCTGACAGCCGCTGATGGTCTAACAACCCACACTGGCCCGTCGCCCCGACCTAGCCTTGACCAATCATGTTTCTCGTGTCCTGGCCCTGAAGCCCTATTGGCTGAGCTCTCTCACCCACAACAAAGCCATCTGTGGCCACTCATCACCTGGGTAACAACCTGAGGCAGCAGAGCATGCTGGGAACAAAGTCAGCTGGCTCTGGATATTTGGTAATTCTCTTTGGTGTATCTGTACCTGACATGAGGAGAGATATTAGTGTGGAATTGGTATTTAAAGTCCTCTCGAGGTTCTTAAAGGTGTAATCAGTCATACTTTACTGACTCTTTGCACTAAATGACCATAACGTATGACTGGGGGCTCAGGAATGTTGCTGATTGATGCTAGTGACTGACATTTCTCTAAACAGGCAGAGTTAGCCCAGTAAGTGCTCTAATCTCCCAGTTCCCCTTAACTACCCATGATGCATGCATCCACTGTAAATCAAATTGTCACAATTGTCACACTTGGTTTGGTTTCTGCAAAACCTAAAGGGAAAATTTTTCATGTGGATGTACTTTCAGTGTTGATGGTAAATATCATCAATTGCAGCAACACATTCCTCATCGTGTGGACTTCTAGGCTCCTGTGACATGCTAGATGAGTATTTTTGTCACCTAATGCTATGTTTTGGCCAACAAAGTAATAGCTAAAGGCTATGGCGGTGATAACATGGCAACATGGATGTGGAGTCACATGCATGCTCGCAATGCATCCTGGTGCAGGAAGGTGAGCAGGAACACACAGTTTTCTTGGTCAGTATAACATGCACTGAAGAATTCATTGCTTCAAATGACCAGATTTACCATCAACACTGACTGGACATCCATATAAAAAGTGCTGAATTTTCCCTTTAAATAAGGGACTTTCAGACTGAAGCATCTTCAGTTCTGATTAGGATTTGGCAGGATTTTAAGTAGACAGATAAGCGACCTATGGTGCCATGTTAGTCACATAAACCAAAGAGTTTGTGGTTGATTTATTGACCAATTACATGAAAATGTTTCAGGCCAGTAAACATTTATAGACAGTGGCTGTAAGCTGACCTTAGAGGAAAATATTAGACTTCAGCACCAGTTTAGCTGGGAAAACACCAGGGACCTAATCTGATTGAAAAAGGGCCCTTGTTACACAAAAGCAAGAACACCTTTGCTCGTATTGTATCCTCTCTCTCTTTCTCTTCTCCTCTTTGTTTTGTTTCTCACTCTTTTCTGAGATATTTCATCTAACTTTGAGATGATGTTGGTAAAAAAAAAACAATGACTAAGCCTCTTGACCATAAGAAAAGTATTTCAGGAAATATATCTTCCAAAACGGATTCATACAAGACCAGTTATTGGTGTTGGTGCTTTAGTGCTAATTAGTTTAACCATATTTAAAGCTGTCATATAAGACAAAAACAGATTGTGAAACAAGCAAAATGTAGAAATCACACATCCAAAAATGAGTTCTGCAGTCCTAATAGTGAGTTGGAGCTATAGACGGTAGATTAAATAAGTTGAATCTCTAGTTAATTTGTGATCTGTGGGTGAAGCGAGTCTCCTTCCCAGACTCAAGACAGGCTGCAGGAACACCGCAGGAGCGCAGGATGAGCGCATCACTGTAATTTGACAATAAACAAGCAACGATGCATCCTGCACTGTAAGTTGATCAGCAGTTTATCAATTGTCTGTCAATGTAAAGCTAAGCCCATTATGTTGAAAACAAAAGCCCACTACTCTGAAAATATGCACTCTGGAGTTTGAGCTCAGTGGCTACCTGCCTTCTGCATACCAGACTCTATTAACATATTGCTCAATTTAACAGTTAAAAAGAGTCTAAAATATTATTTATGATTTGTTATGAATCATATACAGGCACTTACACATTCAGTGAATATTCGGCATTCATTTGAACTCTAATTAATATGAAACAAGTAAAGTGAAACAGTTATCCCAGCCTGGAACAGAAATTTCGGCCGTAATGTTGTCAGAGAAGCGAGTATTTCAGTTCAGCATGTTTAATCTCTGATCGCATATCATGGTCATTCCATGATAAATTCGAGTAAATATATTACAGATTTCTGCTTTAAATACCAAACACATCCATATTCTTTTAAGTGTAATTGGATCTTCCTCTTAATCATTTTCTTGTTGAAGCATCTGAATTACTGGAAATACACAACGTCTCTGATTTTTGTTTTTACAAATGAATTTTGGAATCACATTTTTTGTCATTCAGAATTAAGGTTTTTAATTCCACACATCGTTATTTAAAAAAAATAACAATAATTGGAATGTAAACACAGATTGTGTGCATCTCTCCCTCCTCTGCCAGATGGAAAGCCAGACAGAGCTGGCAAGACCTGCAACATCTCCCACTGGCTGCCGGGGAGCGAGCGCATGATGAGAAGGAGAGCAGAAGAGAGTGAATGAGAGATGCAGGAATAAACGAGAAGAGGAACAGAAGGACTCATCAAGGAGCTCTTCAATTTTGGAGAGCACTCATTTGTAGCGGCTTCCCGCTGTTACCCCGGTCTCAATTTCTTCCCTTCCCTGTTTCTTCGCTGCCTAAATCACAAAACTCTTCCTCCTCAACTCCCATTCAACTTTTTCATTCCCCTCACTCCGCCTGACTCCTACACTTCCTCTCTTCTCTTAGCTCCAACTCTCAATGCCTCTGTCTTTTATCCAGTAATTGCATCTTTCTGCAATCTCAATACTTTACATAGACTCGGTGGAAACTTGTTGGAAGTCTCTAATTATTAAGGACATGGGTGAAAACAAACAAGCTGTGGCAGCAAGCCATGCAATCAAACAAACATCCGCACACACGCAAATTCCTATGTGTACTAACAGTTAATCTCTTGATCTTATGAAAATTCAGAAAACCTATTTTATTATTCTGCTTTTTCTATTTTTATTTTATTTAGAAGACACACAGCTCACTATATTTCTTGCTGATCATTACAGACGTGAATGACAAAAACAGACACATCCACACGTGCTTTCTTCACTTACTTATGTAGCGCGCTGGGTGGCAGCTTGGTTGTCTTCTCCATCTGACCGTAACAGGAAGTCTTGGCTTCGGGGATGTCACCGTACTCTTCCAACATGGCTGCCGCCGCTGACGTTATGATCCCCAGACCATCCCGAACTCGCGCCTCCAACGGGTAGTCCCAGTCGTCGTAGGACACTGAAATCATTCCCGGTGGAAACTCGTCGGGCGTTATTTCCGGGTTCCCCGTGGTGAGCGACGGCACAATCCAGATGTATCCAAATCCGGTGAGGCCCAGGGAGCGAGCCTCCTCCAGGATGTAGACCGCCTCATCCTTGGAGCAGTAGAGCAGGACCACTGGGGACTGGACCTTCTTGAGCATGATCTGAGACCGGCTGTCTTCCTCCACTGCGTCCAGAATGATGATATTCTGCAGGTCCCAGCCCACAAAACTAAAGCAAGGATAACGAGGACAAGAGTGAAATGTTAATATTTAACTAATAGACTATTAACTTTGCTCAGGTGCCGGCAAGGGCAGTTATAATTATCCATTATAATTAATATCATTGTTAAGTGCGACGTGAATGCTAATAGGTGTAGAGTGCTTATTGTCGAGGGAAACACATTAAGGCTAAATGGAATGCAAATGCTAAAGCTGGTCCGGTATAATGATGCTCAGCAGGTTCCAGCCCACACAACTAAAGGACAAGGAGAACAAACCTGGGCCTGTTAATGTGAAAGGGCCGATGTGGTGCCTGTGGTCAATGTGCTAATTGGTGACAACAGTTATCACAAAACAGAGCTGCTATCAACATGAAACGCAGCTTCTGTCACATCTCTTGGGGAAAAAAAAAAATATGTTCATTAGTATTGCCTTGTTCCTGTACAACCATGTGGCTGAAGACAGATGTTTTTACACACAGATTTTCCTCAGTGGTGAGTTAAAACTGTGATGCTCAAAGCAACTCTGAAGAAGAACTGTATCTGTTTTATCCAAAAGCAAAAAATAAAAAAAAATAATAATAATTTAGCTCTGAAGCCAGAGTTAAGATAATGACTTCTGGAGCCACTTTTTCATCCAGTGGGACTGGCTGCTGTTTTTTCACAATGTCCAAAGTGATGATATTCATCAGGTCCCAGTATGCAGGGGTAGAGAGCAGCAGGAACAGAAATTGTGTTTATGTCAGTAATTAAAGAAAAGGCAGATGCTATTTGGTAATTTCACACTACTGTCAAATTTTAGCCTCCTAAAGGGGGACTTGAGTCCTCTGTGAATAGCCAAATAGCTGCCATGTGCTAATTTATACACGGGTACAAACAGACACTCCATAAAGAAATCAGTATATCATAAACTGGCTGCAGTGTCAGGAGTACAGGTCTTTGATGGCAGAGTTGGCAGGGTGAGGGACAAAGACGGATTCAAACACACACACACACACACAAACTGGAGACCATTAAAAGAGTCTGACACACGATAGGGAAATGAGCGGAGCTGTTAACCATCATGCAAGAATCCAACCACAGACAGGTAGTGTAACATGAGAGTGATCTGGGACTTGCTGTCCAAAGTGATAATGATCTACACGTCCCAAATGACAAATTTAGTAAAGAGAAATAATGATACACCGACACATTAACAGAGAAAGAGACAGACACAGCCTGGGTAATAACAGTAATGGGGGACTGTAATACTGCACCAATCCTCTTTAATTATATAAATATATCGATGAATAAATAGACAGTACTTTCTAATGGTTTTTACCCCTTTGCACACTCTTTACTTGCAGATCAATCACCTTGGTTGAAAGATGTCAGTGTGTATGGTGTGTGTCAAACAAGTAAGTGAAAATGTGTCCAATGTCTGAACAACCGTCCCTGTCCAAAAACCCAGCTCTGTTCCCTTTAATCTGCAGATTATAGTGACAGGATGGCCACCTACCTGCCTGCATTCATCTCCACCAGACAGCCTGTGCATGCAGCCATCCACCAAATACAAAAAAAACCCCACTCATTCTTATGTTGTCTATTTGGGCCTGTATTTCTACTGTACGTGCTAATATCTTTCCACAGTCAGGTCAGGCTTGACTCGCTGAGTTGACTGCTCCAATTTTCTGCTGTGAATGATGGAACTTCATTGGTATTAAAACTGTCTGCCCATGACTAAGTCACTGTGAACCAGCTGAATGCTGACACGGGAAATCGACAGTGGGTAATTGCAGGTAATTGGGCTTATTATTTCTTGTTTCATAAATGATATTTCTGGCTATTATTTCAACACCGAGGTCAACATCACTTCTGGAGGGTACGGATATTGACATTGGGATGTTCGGTTACTTTTCTTTATTAAAAATTTGTGATGCCGTGCAGCTCTTAATGAAGTATTGTAAATTCATTTAAATGGAGATAATATTAATTGACCATAAAGGTGATTCTCAAGACGGATAAACAATTGGTGCATGGACTTGTTTGAAGCCGGGAGGGAAAACATGTGCAGGGTTCCTGCAGAGCCCAATCAATTTTTGATCTGGCATTTTGATACTCCTTTTTTCTCAACAATAGTTCTGTAACTCTGCAATTCTCTTAAACCAGGTCAGATGAAGAGAAAAAAAAACAAACCTCCTGATTTTGCTTTCTGCTCAAAAAAAGTGTGTTAGTTACCACTGCATTTGCAAAACTGATGGCAGCCGCTACCCTTAGTCTAATCCCCATGCTTCCTTTATGCACATTAATGACTGTATTTCTTTCATCTAACATATGTCTATCTATACATGTTGTATTTCACCATCCAGTCAATGTTTGCTGAGAGCTAGCTTTAGCCTCAGTCATTTAGCATAAAGGTTCTATTGTGTACACAGCTGTTAAGTAAGTTTACATGTTCAAGACACTTTTACCGGGTTCTTTGATTAAAATGTGTCATGTGGAAACACTAAATAGTCAGCTGGAAATGGATATCTCAGCTGACTCAAGGAGTTTGTGCTAGCCTTAGCTTACATTAACCAGCTACACTTATGAAATCTGCTAGCGAGTGTCATTGTTTTAGCCGACAAAATCCTCAGTCGTCAGCTAGAAATGAGAAGCTGCTTTTGTTTACTTCTCTGTGGAATCGAAGGCAGGGTGTTTCAATAATTTCGATGATATACCTGCCACAGTTGTCTCTGTAAACTGCAAAGGGTGCAGGGTGAGAACAGGAAGCTTGACAGGTGTAGCAAGAGTAACTAAGGCAGGTGGGGCCCGGTGAAGGGTCAACTGCAAATGTTCAATCATTTATTTGTAGCTCATGTTTCCCAGTTTGTTGATCATAACACCTGTTTGAGGGACAAATTCCCAATCTGTTCAATCAGCCATTGGTTAAAACAACAGTAACAAGTGTAGCCAAATACAGACTCAGGCAGAAAGTTTTTGAAACCACTGTTTGGTCTGACACCAAGAATAACTGCTAATGAAAAAGACCCTCCTCAGCTGGGCTTTAATATATCATGAGTTCAGGCACCTGCCCTTGCCAAAATCTCAACACTGCTGAACATGCATCATTAATTTGACATTTTTTGCCAAAAATTATGGCTTGCTGTTCTCTTCAGCAGTTTTTCCTCTTTCTCTTTCTCTCTGCAGAGAGCTACAGCATCAGTCAAAATGACCTAAAGGTGCGGCAAACAGCCAGACCGCGTGTGCAGTAAACTTACCTGTCATCTGCATTAATTTTAAGAATGCTGATGAAATCCTTTTAGGCCGACTGACTCTGAAGTACATACTATATGAGGGGAGGAGATGAAAACTACAAAGCCCAAAACACTGCGTGCAGTAACTCTTCTCGAAAGTAAACTTGCCCATTGTCTGGGGAAATTTACAATGATAATGGAGAAGATTACAGTCCAAATGGGGAAATGGGCTTGGAGTAATGCCCAGGCTAGGAGTGTATGAACTATATCAGAAAGACATGTACAGCTATCTTTAGTTTCCCTTAATACAAACTGTTGCCACTGTGAAATGATGATGATGATGGAAGGATGACCCAATATGTTAGGTTGGGGAAGAAAATCAGCCCAATGTTGATGTACTTCATAGTTCCTCCATTAAAGCAGCATAATATAAAATCACTCTGAAGTTGTTTATCTACACTCTGAGTTAATGTGTTGAAAGTGTTTCCATCTGAATTGTATTCTCACAAGGTTTGGCAGTTTGGTTATTTCATATTTTTGTTTGATAATCTTGCAACATATTGATGCTTGCAGCGTAGCTCCAGGGATGACAATGTTTGTCGGTTGGTTGCTCAGTCCATCATTTCGGCCAGACTGAAATACCTCAGAAACATTAAATGGGTTGCCATTAAATTTGGTATGGAGAGACATGTTACCCAGGGGATGAATTCTATTGGCTTTGATGATACCCTGACTTCCTCTCTAACACCGCCAGCAAGTCAAAGTTTTGATCCAGTGAAATATCTCATCTACTTGATGGACTGGCACAAAATTTAGTTCTTTAGAAATTGGTTCTTTGTTCTTGAACTGGTTCCATTCAAGATCCTTGGAACTTTGGTCCTATCTGGTGAAGCAGGCCTTGTTTATACCAGTTTTGAGTGGAACCTTTGTAATCGAAGATGTCATCAACAGAGGGGGTTGCACAATAAACAGCAACCTGTAAAATATGACATACCCACTTTGGTTACCAAAGAAAATCTTCAATTTCTTCGTTCCTGGGAAGCAACTTTTTGAGTTCATAATCTCTTTTAGGTAGAAATAAATGCCTAAATGTCTCCTAATGACTTTTCTGATCCACTGACTTTTCTTTTTGCGCCGGTTTAGAGTGAAATATCTCTAACAATACAAAACCTGTAACATTGGGTGAATGAAAAATTAACTGAATTAATGGATAATCCATGTACATTCACGGACTTGTTTATTAGAATTGTAACCACCAAACTGAAAGAAGAAAAAAAAAAAACAATAAAAATTTGGTAAAAAAAAAACAAAAAAACAATACAAAACCTGCAAAATTAATTACATTGCAATCAGAATTTGCTGTACTTTGTGTTTACTGCTAATTAGCAAATGTTAGCATGCTAGCACACAAAACTAACATGGTGAACATGGTAAGCATTATACCTGCTTAGCATCAGCATGTTAGCATTGTCAGTTGTCTGTCCTAAAGATATTTTATGTCTGACAAACTCAGCTTGTGCTCTCTATAGAGAGCTTTTCCCAGTAAAATGAGTTTGCCAAATGGCTGTCACAGCTGGCAATGCAACTCTGTCAGCAAATACATCCACATCTGGACTGGTAAAGTACAGCACCAATGGGATTTCATTACTTTGTAAGTGACAACTTTGTGCAACAGTATGATCGTGTTAGCTTCTTGAGAACGACCATGCTGCCATCTGGGTGAAAACAAGTGCTGTAAAAGTCTGTGCACCAAATTGAAAATGAAATTGAATTGTAAAAAAAATAGTGTCACCATGCCTAGAAGCTGCTCCACATGATTTTTTTTTACTTCCCAAAAGAGGATGAAACTAGTAAACTGTGGGAACCAGCAGCTAGTCAGCATGTGTGTCACAGACTTCATCACCAGTTTGTTTATGATGGTACTGAATAAATATTGTGCCTGTAGATTGAAGTGAAGTGAGGGAGTCTTAGTGATTGTGTAACCAAAGTCTAAAATCCAATTTTTACTGTGAAAAAATAATGCCAAACCATAAAACACCTGCTTTCAGAATTTAAGTCAGAATGACAGACTGTCCACTCAAAAAAACAGCAGGAGCATAAAGTATTTTAAAAAGGGGTATGGGCTTAGGACAGGAGAGGGGTACCTGAATGGACTGCTCTCATCTATATTAATCAGATCTACAATCTAACAAGATGAAATCCTACCTGTTGTCCACGGTAGTTTTTAGGATGTTAATGAACTCCTGATAGCCGGGGAACTTTGACGTGACAATGGAGAAGATGTGCCAGTCGTACTCCTCCATGATGTTCAGCATCAGCAGAGCCTCCTGCTGGATGGAGGCACCGAACTGGAAGAATGTCGACTTCACATCCTGAGGAAAGTGAACAGGAGAGAGGGATGGAGGGAAGGAGGAGGAGGAGGAAAGGGGAAGAAGAGATTTAGTTGAAGATTTATTTGGATTTTTGTCTCGCTTCCCTTATTAGTCCACCAGCTAATTCAAACTGCATATCAGAAATATCAATCAACAACAGAGCATTTAAACTTTGGCACAATATGAGCACGCACACGCACACACACACACACACACACACACACACACACGGATCGAGAGTAATAAGCTTCTCGTGGAGGAAATATATGGATGAGGGGCTCAGAACAATTCAATTAAGCCCAAATTGGATTGGTGCGGTACAGGCAGGCTGCAGAACTCTGTGGGCCTGGTTCTGGGGAACGAGGGTTACATTCACTCTGAGTCACACATATCCACTCCATTAAACCTGACTCAGAATCATTTGCCACTTAATTCAGCCAAACTGAGACACGAGCTTGGACAGAGCAGACAAGCACTATTACAGGTGGACAAATTAAGTCTATTCATTTATGTCGGAGGCTTCATTTTAAATGATTCATTACGGTGCAGGCTATTAAAATGAGACAAAACAAATCATATTAAAAAGTGAGGAAGAGACTAGAATACTGCCTTTGCAGGGTTGTATGCCTCTGTGAACCACTCATGTTGCCGTTTACATCCACGTCTGTCCAGACTGATATATATGTATATGTATATGTGTGTATATATATATATATATATATATACATTAGTTTATCACTGAGTCTAAGCGGACATTTGTGCCAAATTTGAAGAAAATCTGTTGAGGCATTTTCAACATATGTTGACAAGAATGGGACAGACACGAGGTCATCATGACCTTTGACTTCCAAATTGTAATCAGTTCATCCTTGAGCCCAAGTGGATGTTTGTACCAAATTTGAAGTTATTCCATGCAGGCGTTCGTGAGATATTGCATTCACAAAAATGGGACGGACGTGAGCTCACAATGACCTTGACCTTTTGACCTGCAAATTGTACAGTAATCAGTTAATCTTTGAGGTCAAGTGGTCACTTGTACTGAGTTTGAAGAAATTCAGTCAAGGCGTTGAGATATCGTGTCCATAAGAATTAAACCGACCATGGACCATCAGGGCTGTTGCATAAAAAAGTGTTGCATCACAAAAGGTGCAGACTGACAAAGTGCTACCTTGTCTTTGGTTGTTTGTTGCATGATTTGTTGTTGGTGTGTGTGTGTGTGTGTGTGTGTGTGTGTGTGTGTGTGTGTGTGTGT
>JAJHUR010112547.1:2960-13014 GCA_027495735.1 Lutjanus campechanus | reverse complement strand
CAGGGCGAATTCTGGCCAAACCGGCAGCTGGCCTGATGATGTCTCCCCCCAGGGGTGACTTCTGGCCCCGACGGCCGGCGTTTTGGGTGAGTTGAAATTTTGGCCAAAACGACAGCCCCCGGCATGACTTTTTTTTCAGAGGCAAATATGAAGAAAAAGGGCTGCCGTTTTTCACCAGGGCGAATTCTGGCCAAAACGACAGCTGGCCTGATGATGTCTCCCCCCAGGGGTGACTTCTGGCCCCGACGGCCGGCGTTTTGGGTGAGTTGAAATTTTGGCCAAAACGACAGCCCGCGGGTCTACTTTTTTTTCACCGGCCAAAATGAAAAAAGGGCTGCAGTTTTTCACCAGGGCGAATTCTGGCCAAAAGGACAGCCGGCGTGATGATGTCTCCTCCCAGGGGTGAGTTCTGGCCCCGACAGCCGGCGTTTTGGGTGAGTTGAAATTTTGGCCAAAACGACAGCCCGCGGGTCTACGTTTTTTTTCGGTTTTTGAGTTTTGTATCCAGTGGCTGCTGTTTTTGATGAGGGCGAATTCTGGCCAAAAGGACAGCCGGCGGGATGATGTCTCCACCCAGGGGTGAGTTCTGGCCCCGACGGCCGGCGTTTTGGGTGAGTTGAAATTTTAGCCAAAACGACAGCCCACGGGTCTACCTTTTTTTCGGTTTTTGAGTTTTGGCTGCAGTTTTTCACCAGGGCGAATTCTGGCCAAAAGGACAGCCGGCAGGATGATGTCTCCTCCCAGGGGTGACTTCTGGCCCCGACGGCCGGCGTTTTGGGTGAGTTGAAATTTTGGCCAAAACGACAGCCCGCGGGCCTACGTTTTTTTCGGTTTTTGAGTTTTGGCTCCGGTGGCTGCCGTTTTTGATGAGGGCGAATTCTGGCCAAAAGGACGGCCAGGGGGCTCAAGTCTCCTCCCAGGGGTGACTTCTGGCCCCGACGGCTGGCGTTTTGGGTGAGTTGAAATTTTGGCCAAAACGACAGCCTACCTTTTTCAGTCTACCTTTTTTTTCGGTTTTTGAGTTTTGGCTACAGTTTTTCACCTGGGCGAATTCTGGCCAAAAGGACAGCCGGCGGGATGATGTCTCCTCCCAGGGGTGAGTTCTGGCCCCGACGGCCGGCGTTTTGGGTGAGTTGAAATTTTGGCCAAAACGACAGCCCGCGGGTCTACTTTTTTTTCACCGGCCAAAATGAAAAAAGGGCTGCAGTTTTTCACCAGGGCGAATTCTGGCCAAAAGGACAGCCGGCGGGATGATGTCTCCTCCCAGGGGTGAGTTCTGGCCCCGACGGCCGGCGTTTTGGGTGAGTTGAAATTTTGGCCAAAACGACAGCCCGCGGGTCTACTTTTTTTTCACCGGCCAAAATGAAAAAAGGGCTGCAATTTTTCACCAGGGCGAATTCTGGCCAAAAGCACAGCCAGGGGGCTCAAGTCTCCTCCCAGGGGTGACTTCTGGCCCCGACGGCCGGCGTTTTGGGTGAGTTGAAATTTTGGCCAAAACGACAGCCCGCGGGTCTACCTTTTTTTCGGTTTTTGAGTTTTGGCTCCTGTGGCTGCCGTTTTTGATGAGGGCGAAGACCAGACCTTAACCCCATTGAGAATCTTTGGGATGTGCTGGAGAAGACTTTAAACAGCGGCCCGACTCTCCCATCATCAGTACAAGATCTTCGGGGAAAATTAATGCAGTAAAGGTGGTTGAATGAAATATTAGAATGAGACTTTTTTTTTGGCCAGGCAGGTTTTGTCATTTTTTTAAAAAAAAAAAATTGAATTATATTCCAATCCTTGTGTGAAGGCTTTAATCTGTGTTTTTTCCACTTTCACAGCAATTTCATTTATCTATACATGATTCAAGAATAGGTTTTAATGTGTTTTTTTTCCCATTTAGTCTCTCAGCATAACAAATTGTAGTATACAAGATAATGATTATTAAGGACTTGCATTCATTGAAGTACCTTAACCTCTCTTAACAATGTACGTTCCAATCAGATATTTTAAAAAACTGTTCAGCTCAACAGATACAAATAAAGGCCTTTTCATACATTAAAATACACTGGTGCAATACGTTAACATTTTCAATATAGCCCCCTGGAGAAAAAATCACCAGCTGCCACTGGTTTTAATTTTTGGAGTTTCCATTTTCTAAACCTATAAATTCTAAAACCTCTTCATCATAACATACATAATAATATTATGTCAATAACCCAGTCCTCTTAAACATTGTATACTGTAGAAGCCAAACTCTACCAGTAAAAGAAAAAAGAATATTCCCATGATAAGTCTATATTATGAGATAAGAAGTCAAAATTGAGATTAAAAAAAAAACAACTACAACACATTTCTAAGTTTAAAAAGTCAGAATAGTGAGGTTGAAAATCAATTATGAGACTAAAAAAAAAACACAATTAGCATTATTAAAAACTAAATTACGATATAAAATGTCAAATGTCAAAATTTTGAGAATAAACTTATTTTATTGGTTGAAATGAGCATGACACTCTTACATTGAGTGTAATTCAATTGCCAAAAAGAGACAAAATACACAATAAACAAAGGGGTCAAGGTCACAATGACCTCTCCAAACACATTTTTTGCCCACAAATCAAGAATTCATGCTCCTCTTGTCCTCCTGCTTTTCACTGGGGTCCCCCAGGACCCCCAGACATTGGTGTATTTAAAAAGCAGTAGGCACATAGAAGAAAACAGAAACAGAGAACAAGGATATGAAGTCAAACAATTTATGAGAAATTGGAATGTTAACCCAGTCTGTATGATTACTGCTGGCTGTTTTTAATTAGTGATGGAATATGAAACACTCTTCACATCAGTTATCCTCAGGGACATGTGAATCAAAGACACCTTTGTGAGAGTCCAGTTTTAACAAACTTCACTGAATTACCACTGGATACAGTAAAAGATGTACTGGTACAATATATATCCATCCTGTACAACTACATTCTATGTTTTTTACCCGGATATTATAAACATAGCAGCAAGCAGACGGCTCGGGGGAAACCTCCCTCTGTACAGTAACAAGTCCACCATCAGTTGACAGTCACCTGTTGGCCACACGGTTGTGCTCGCAGACCGCTCGCCCCGTGGCTGGCTGCTCCTCTGCGCATGCGTGTTCGGTTGATGGAGAGGAGACCATTTCCTCCAGCAGCAGCAGCAGCAGCAGGCCTCGCTGAGCTCCGCCACACACACACATACACGCAAACATACATACATATGCAGACAGAGTACGGACAACCGTCAAAGCAAAGCCACGTTTGGGATTGTCTAACCTTAACGCCGCTAAACCTGGATGCTCCCCGGCCGCAGGAGTCCTCCGAATGGGCCTTCATCGCTGATTTCAGCAACATCTGGTCGACACTACAGTGATATCTTTTGGGTGAGTTGTTGCCCACAGCGCAGTCACTGTTTTGTCTCGTTGTGTTGCTGCTCCTGCCGCTGCAACGTTTTTAGCTCGGGAAGCTTCAGGATAGCGCACAGGGGGAATGTCATTGTTGGGCTTTATGTTCTATATTTGTCTTGAATTTGCTTTACTTTCACTAAGAGCTGTCAAGTGTTATGTTATGATAAACAGTTCCCATTATACAGAGCTGTAAAGCTGTTTTGGGAGCGTTAGCGTTAGCTGCTAGTTAACATACAGTGTAACGTCACGAGGTCCATTATCGGACACTATTTATGCTAGCCCCTCCAGTCTGTTCCCCAGTCCATTCATTAGGTTTAACAGGAGAGTAGCAAGCACAAACAAAACAAGGCAACTGTTAAAGGACGTTTGTGTTCATGAGTTGTGTTACCCACAAGTATGTGCTTGTTTAGGGCGATTCTGCGGCTGTACCCAAAACCTCCTCGTCACCCACCTTCCTCTCCCCCTTTTTCCGTGGTCGGACGTCTTGATCGCGGCTAACGCTTTGTGGTCGCGACCTTTACATTTACCTTTGACTCGGTTCTCTGTCTTCCATCAGTATGTGTTGATATAGTATGGTCCAGTGTTGTAGGGAAGCCCAGAGATAAAGCTTGGAGTCAGTGAAACAGTGAACCATGCAGCATTGTGTTACAGGCGGATGCGCCGTTTTCAATTTGTGTAAAATGTGGTGGAATTGACTGTAGAGGGACACTCAGTGTATCACTGAAATAATAACCATGTGCATATTGAAGTTGGGCTAGAACTGCGGTCTTGCCTTTTGGCTTTGTTTTGTATTTAGGAAATAATGACTGTGTCCGATAATGGACCCAGTAATTTTAGCCACCTCCGCGCTGCACTAGAACACAGGACTGGAGCAGAGGTCCAGCCCCCTACATTGAGGAAACACTGATCCCTATCTCACTGATATTGTTTTACTATAATGTATTTTACATTTTTATCTCATTCTTTAGGATTTGTATCGGTTTTAGAGGAACACATGTCACAGTGCTGCATCAGAGTTGTCCAGTTGATAATGACAGCAGATAATTGGGGGACATAATCACTGTTATGATGATACTATTAAGCCCACAGGGAAATCTTTTTTTTTTTCTTGCACCACTCCACAGAGGTCAGAGGTCAGGGAACACCATCCTAGAGCTGGTAAAGCTCCACTGTCTTTCTCAAGGACACTTAAACACAGGTGCTTGCCTAACTCACAGATTAAAGACCAGTAAACACATTAAAAATAAATTGTGGCATTGTTAAATGTAGTTACTGAAAGGATCGGGCCAGATGAGATAGATCCTGTTGTCCCGGCAGCTTTGGCCTTGTTTGTTAGCTCCTCACTCAGTAATTCAAGGTAACTGTCTGTCTGAAATGTTGAAATGTACATACCTTTGCAAGCCGTGGCTTGACTCACAAAAGCAATGTAGTGTCTGACTCTGCAGTGCATTGTTACTTTACATGGTGTTCCATGTAGTTTAGGAGAAGACTGCCTGTATGCTATGCTGTGTAACATGCCTAATCACTTGCAATCTTCCTCCTGGGTTGTTTTCAGGGAACAAATCTTATGATTAGCATGTTATCTCAGTGTCTGCCTGCGTTATCTGACATATTACTGCTCAAAATCTAAAATATCATCCCTAAAGATCTTGTTGCCTATTTTAATAACTGATTGCTGCAGTCAGTTTGAGGCTGACCAGCAATTAGATTTTGCATTATAATCTAGATGAAGACACTGGCGAGTGGACTGTCTGATTTGAAAGATAATTACATTAAATGACTCATTTTGATGCCCACCTGCCCTAACTGTTTTGTTGATTACAGTGAGTGCAGAGTGCTGATGAAGCAACATGGTAGCTTTGGGTTTTCTATTAGAGAAATCTGTTACCAAGATTGGTTGGAGCGAGTGGGGGTGTGAGGGCTTGGCATTCATTATCCCCAGAGGAATCTGTTAGACCAGACTGCAACATGTTAGGAATCCATATGCTGTGTCTGTCAGGGCTAACCTGCTGCCGGTACGCTAGGATTAGTTGCAATTAATGATTTTTTTTAGTGCAAAAACTGAACGTATTTCTATGTAATAAAATTTGAAGCACAGAATGTTTTATTTCAGGACACTGTCCTCATAACACAGCATGACTCAGCCCTGGGCTGAGTAGTGAGACAGTACAGCTGTCCATCTGTGAAGTCAGACTCTTCTAGTAAGGTGGCAGAAGACTCAGATTAAATCTTCGACCACACGGAGTTCCTCCCTTCCCTATCTGTTCTTTGTCAATAGCCCCCTCCCCTTCTCACTGACTGACTGATCACTAGATCAGAGTAGTCTAATCGAGGTGCAGCTTGACAAGGACAAGAGGTGACAGGACATGTCTGCAAATCCAGCTACATGTCGACTCTCTGCTTTTTAGCAATGAGTTATGAGGAGGAGGGGGGAAAAAATCGCTGTCTGGTCGATCCTTAAAGCTGCGAGGAGCTGAGCTGTGTTACTGTCTTATATTAAGCCCTGAGCCGGGCTTATGTGCTCAGCAGGGAAGTAATGGCTCCTCTGTCTGTACACTGACCATCTCATTGCACATTTGAAGCCTGTCCAAGGCCCTGCTGACCTCAACACAATGACCGCGTTTAGACCGTTCTTCCCATCCAGCCTCCTCTCTTCAGCGTCCACTGTCTCTTTAATCAGCAAGTGCAATAACAGAGGAGGGATTTATCGTGGTGACTTTGGTGCAGAGCTTAATAGTATACTGACACTCGTGAGCAACAGGACATCACAGATGGTGCAAGACATGCTCTGCACAGTAGGCTGTATCACTCTGCATAGATGCATTCAACAGCATTTACTTCATGGCTGTCTGCATTTCAGCAGCCTGATTTAGTGTGCTTGTAGCTGTAAAATGAAGTGCACTGAGTTGTTAGCAGAGCAGTGTGTGAGCCTTTATACTCAAACACACAGCGCATTTTACTGTGTCCGATAAGGTATGTGCCATTCTGAGTTATGCAGGTGTATTGTAGACATTGCAAGATGCAAAGTGGCGAGCAGTGCCATGGTCCACTTATTTAGGAAGGGGGACAGAAAGTGAAACTGACAGGAAATCTGCACTGCACCTGCAGTGCTTCCTCTTTTTAAGCTTGCTTGAGACACAATAGGTGTATCACATAGCCTAACAGTACTATTTGTAATTGTTTAATTGGTTCTAAGCTAGGGCTGCACAATAAGCTAGCCTATTCATAATATTATTAAATTTACATAATGGCCAAATGAAATATCCAAATTGCAGAACTTGACTTTTAGATTAAAGAAAAATATGCAACAAACAGCATTATAATGAAGTATTATATTATGTCTAGTTTTACTCATTTTCATCTCCAGTTGTGAAAAAATAGTTTGTTTGGTACAGATCCCAGCAAATGTCACATCATTGTTCTTTAAATTGTTTTTTCAGTGAAGATGAAAGTTGTGCTGCAAAAACAAAGATATTGTAATATCTGTCAAAATATCTGCAGTATGATTTTTTTTTTCACCATATGGTTCAGCCCTATTCTAAGCAGAAAAGCTAGATATCGAACTTTGATACTTTGATGGCATTGATCGAATTGCTTCGGTGTTCTTGAGTATCCAAAACTGTCTTGTCATTCGATACCAAATTTCAATACCCAAGGAGGGACTCTCATCAATGTCAGTGAGGAAGTAAGCATGCAGCACGCTTGTACTAAGATCTAATAATGCTGGTGATTGGCTTTCTCATGTTACATGTCATACAGGCATGCAGGGAAAAGACTACATTATGCCGATCATTGTTTTTACCACCATGTCTTTGAAGTTTCTTCATTTAAAATGAGTAATTGTACTGTAATGAGTGCTGTAATTTTATCTTTGTTTTATTAAAATGGATTTAGTATCAAAAAAATGATCATTCAGAAACTGGTATTCAAGCCAAGGTATTAGTAAGAGCACCAGTATTGTCAGTTTTTGAAGTGGGCTGTGTATTCAATCTTGGACACAATACATATCACGATACAGGAGTTATGATTCAATATATTGTAGGCAACAGATTAATGCTACTTTTTAAATCTAGTTTTAGGAAAACTGTTATATTGTAAAGAACACACCACTATATGAAAAAGCTGTTTTAAAAAAGTTTAATTTTCCTCGGTTTTTTTTCTCTTTAACTAACTTGACAAGAAACCTAGCTTTCGGCACCATTAAAGTACATCAAGCTATCACTAACAGAAAATTGATGAAAGGTGTTATATAAACCTTGCCAGGCTGCCTCAAAAAGTACATCAGAAACATACCACAATCATTAATGGTCCTAGATATTTTTCCCACTGGTGTGTTTCTTACACATCTTCTTCTCTGTTCAGCACCTGCTGAGCTGTGATAGAGGCAGCCCCCCCATACCCTCCTTTCCAGTGATCATGCTGCCCAGTAGAATAGTGGCATTGTGGCTGCCATCTTGCGTGCAAACTCAGCGAGGCCTCTCCATCTGGGCAGCGGCTGGTCAGTCAGGCAGCTCCTTGAAGGCCGGGAGGCTTCTGCCGCCACGCCTGCTGGCTAGCTGCACAATGTAGGCAATGAGTCGAGCCGCAGGCCTGACACATGCCTAGTCTTTCAGAACGCCCACGGCCTCCACAGTTTTCCCACTGGGGAAGATAATCCAACATTTCAGCGTTTCTAGAATATTATTTCAGACAATGTCAGATCTTATTATTATTTTCCTTGCTTGCACTGTTCATGAGTTGCGACTGAATCTGCTGTTCATCAGAGAAAAATGTTTTCATTTTGAACACAGTGCAAATGTTGCAATGCTGTATGCTTGCAATATGTGGCATTCCGATCCAAACCTTCATTTTTGTGCTGGCTATATTTAAGGGGTAATCATATACTGTAAGGAGCCTTATCTGTCAGGTGACAATCCACAATCCTACCTTGCCCTTCGCTAACCACCCGCACCTGTACCCAGAACTACCCCATGGTGCAAACCAGCATGGCACAATGGTTTGTTATTTAAATGACAGATCAGCTGGATGACATCAGCCTGCTTTTTGGGGCTGTGTTAGAGCTGATTTGAATTAATGAGCAAAAGGAAACAGTTGGACGCTGAAGGGAACAGTTGGATACTTCCTTCTGTTAGTGGATCCATGCAGAAAAACTTAAGCCTGGAGCATCTTTTCATTTGAGAGATCCACATATGATGCAGGTCTACCTAACTTTCATTCAGCCAACTTTTGAAGTAGTCAAATGATATTGTGGCTACTTTAGTGCTCTAGTTCCTCTTTTTTGTGCTTATCTTAGACTAGACTGTGGTTAGTTAGATATTCCTTATGTTAATTACATCATCAAAGCCAGTGTACAGCTGTGTTTAGCCCAGGCTGAGATGGGGGCAAGATATAATAATGTTGTAGACCCTTTCTGACTGATCGCAGATGCCGGTTTATCCTGTGTCATTGTATTGGTTGGAAGGGGATATAACAGCACTCAATCGGATGTTGATATTAAGATGTTTATGCTTTGAACCTAGCAGCCGTCTCCTGTATAAATGTACACAACATAGACAAACACATATGCAATCAGGACACAGGACGTTGTGTGCCCTTAGCAGTCAGTTTCTAAATGCAGTCGGGCCTTTTCCACCAACATGGAACTGACCATGCTCCGGTTCATGCACCTAATTTTGGACCGTTGGGAGAATTTCCACTAGAAATAAATTGGTTAAGAACCTGAAAAGTTGGTTCCCAGCTGGAACCAAAAAATAGCAGGTTTCCTTGGGAACCCAAAGTGGGCTTGTCTTTTCTACAGGTTGTTGTGCATCAGCTGGCATAAAATCCCAAAGAAGAAGGTCATTGTACATTGTTCATCGCCCTCTGTTAATGACACGTCCTTGATTGCAGTGGTTTCAAAACTGGGGTAAGAATGATGGTAAGAACAGTTCAAGAGCCAGAGCTGATTTGGTGGAAAAGGGCCCAGTATAATTCCTTACAAATTAAAATTATATTATTGGACTCGATCAGTGAAGAAAATATACTAGTCGTTTGTCCCATAACCGCATTGCTTGTTTAACATTCTGCCCGACAGTTTACGGAACTGCAGTATGATTGAATTTGATGGGAGAAAAAATTGGAATGAGAGGACATTAAAGTGGACTATTTTTTAGTGGTTTAGCCTATAGCTAGCTGCAATATTGAAGGAATATGATAAAAGGTTCCAACATGGGACTTATTGAAGGAATAGACTCGTGCTCCTGTAAAATATAACAGTTAGGGCTGTGACAGAATGAATTTTTTCTCACCACGGTGAAAAAGCAATGTATTCCCACAGGATGGCGGTTTACTGTGATGGGCCAAATTATGTTTTATTGGACTTTATCAAAGGATATTGTAGGGGTGTGCGATATGACGATATTAGATCGTGAAGGATTAGAACGTGTAGACGATCTGCCAAAGTGAGGAGATCGTATAGATCGTCTAGGTCATGTTCTATAAATTGCAGTTCTATGCTGATGCACCGACGCACCAGACATATTACTGACCTGACCGACCAATCATAGCGAATTACGGGCAGTGACACAATTTCTTACCCGCCTCTTTGTTTGTGTGTGTAGCGGTAGCTGCATGGAGAGCCATAAGCAAAAAAGGAGGAGTTGG
>JAJHUR010112545.1:1884-20957 GCA_027495735.1 Lutjanus campechanus | reverse complement strand
GTGTTTCAGTGTAAAACATAACCAGCGACCTGACATTTGCGGTTCATGTATTCATGTATTACTTTTTGCAGGCGTGCAGGCTTTAATAAAGTAAATACATTTCGCCTCGCGCTTTCCACTTCCGCTTTAGATCGGCGTAAGATAGGGACTGAATGTTAAATGTCAATGTTTATGATATGACGCTACTTGTGTTTACGCACCAACCACTAGTCTGATAAGATGCTACATATTAGGTTTTGAATATTCATCGGCGTGTATGTGTGTGTGTGTTCCTCTCAGTCTCCCTCGCCCCCCACCTACCTGCCTCCCGTCCAATCAGAGCAGAGAACAGGCGCTTGGGCCTGGCCGTGGAGCAGCAGCAGCAGAGAGCGGAGGGAGCGGGGAGACAGTGGGGGAGGGTCACGTGTGTACACACTGTAGGGCTCAGCAGCACTCCAGCAGTAGTAAAGTCTGTAACGGACGGCCCCTTTTCAGAACAAGCCTCGTCCGAAAAGTTGATAGATGAACTCAGAGTCTACCGACATGCAGTAAAACGGCTCTTTTTGCTGTTTTTAGGCTTTATGAGCGCGGGGTGAGACGGGGAGCGTATTTTAGGACGTCTGTTTGTGAAATGAAACGACTGAGAAATGCCAGTGGAAATGCTACATCCAAACCCTATGCCTCCGTAGGTTTGTCTCCGACCAAAATCTATACGTTTCTGGTGAGTTTTTAATCTCTATTGTCTTATTTTGACTTACTAATGTGATGTGTTTGCCTTGAATTTTCACCTCACAACGACAGAGGAGTGAATTAGCCCCACTGGAGATGCGGGAGTGAGTGCGTTAGCTTTAATGGTGCCAACAATAGCCGCAGAAATGGCAGAATAATGGTAAAGCCGTGACAGCTATCCACGCTTTGATCTGTGCAGCCAAGTGTGATGGAGAGACTCAGTGTATCACAACAATCAATAGACACCGCGATCGCCTGGTTTGTTTTTCTTACCCTTGTTAAGCTGTAGCGGTTTTAACGAGACGTTTATATTTGGAAAACAGCACCTGAAGACGTTTCTCACGGGATCAACTTTCTCAAGTGCTGGAGAAAAGTTTTATCAGGTTAATCAGAAGCCACCTAAGGTGAAAGCTCATTCGTTTGCTGTAAAAAGTAGTAGTTTTAAAGTTGTACTCTTAACATGAATACTTGCCCCTGTATTGTTGACATGACATCTGTCATTGGGACCTACTACAGCTAATGGGATGTCATAGTGAGTCTGTGCATTTAAGCACGTTTATAACTAGTAGACTGCAAGATGAAGGCAGCTTTGCTCACTGGACCAGTAAACCTATAAATATATTTCCTTAAATCCCAGGACATCAATGAGTAATTACAAAGTTTTACATATGTATGTTTAGTACTGTGATGTTAAATCATTCATAAAACACAAGATCATGAACTGCTTCAATTTCTTCCCAGTTTGTGGTTTTCTTTTTAATCCCGTGGTTTCAACACCAGTTTGACACATTTGTTTTAAACATTTGATCAGATTTAACGCCACCAAGCTATTTAATAACAGTTTTTAACAGTAGAGCTGCAACAATTTATCAATTATTAATCAATTACCAACTATTTTGATAATCAATTAATCAGTTTGAGTAGTTTTAAAGAAAAAAGTTAACATTTGCTTATTCTATCTTCTTAAATATGAATATTTTCTGTTTTTTTATACTCCCCTAATGACAGTAAACTGAATATCTTTGGGTTTTGGGCAAAACAAGATACTTAAGGATGTCATCTTGGGCTTTCAGAACCATGGATCTACATTTTTCACCATTGTCTAATATTTTATAGACCAAAAAACAAATCACTTAACCAAGAAAATAATTGACAGGTTAATCAACAGTGAAAGTAATCATTACTTACAGCCCTAATTAACGGTTGTTTGCCATATTTCACATCAACTAGGATCCTGAGTAAATTCTACTTTATAACAAAGTAGTTCTGCTCAGATAAGTCTCACCGCTCACCAAATTAAATGCTTCTTGAGATTTAGGCTTTGCACTTGTTGTTCAACTTTATCCATGTGACCGAAGGGGACATGGGCATGTGTGCTATGGCTTAATGGCAGTAAGCCTGCTTTGTGCTGACCATTGAGCTCTGAGTTGTTGATTCCTGTGACAGTTCAACATGTTGCCGAAAAGACGCCGCCTGGACTGACCATGACCTGTGCTTGACCAGAGCCTCTTACGCTAGAGCTTGTTATGAGGAAATACTGTTTTCTCCAAGGCAAATCTGACATTATTCAACCCCCTCTGTGCAGCAGTGAGTCAATTAATTAATCCACATTTTAGGTTTTCGGTTGTGAACCAGTCACTAGACAAACAAGAAGGACAGTTGGCAGGTGGATAATTGATCTGTACAGTTTGCCACAAAACTTTCAGTTTGTAAGGAAGTCATTCAAAAACAGGTTATCTTGCCCACAAGAAAATTCCACTGATGTGACTCAATTCTGTGGGGACTGATAATTATTTTGGGAAAATGTTCTGAATTATATAACCCCCCCGCTACAGAACTGGAGTCAATGGCAAGTATTTTAATCACCTCTGAGTGCTTAGTAATTTTAATTTGCAAAATGTTACGCAGCATTAGCATGCACCTGAAGTCAGCTTTCTCATTAATACTCTCAGTTAATGGGCTGCTTTCCAAGAATAATAGGCAGCTGAGAAAGGCACTGGAGAGGAACCAGAAAAAGATTTAGGGGCTTTCTTAAATGAACCATTTACATCTTAATGGCCTGTTGTACTGTCAGTAGTTTGGTAGTTTTGAGGGCAGTTACTATAAATTATACCCCATTAAAAATACAATCTGTAGAATTTGTCTGAGAGGTTTGTAAATGCACCAGAAAGACACCAGGACATCAAACACCAACTTTTTGGGTTGGAAAAACATCCTGAGTGAAGCAAAATAATGAGAAAAATAAAGAAAGACAGACAAAGCAGGATCTCTGCAGATACAGCCACCACCACACACTTCTGGTCGGTGATAAGTGATGATTGAAAGGGATTATGTTTACGCGAGTCTATACATTATTTTTGAACAAAATGTTGCATATAATACCTTTAATTACTAGAAAATATTGTTCTTCCGATGACATTGTGTTGCACTTCTAACATTGCTGCACAGTCACAACATTGCCACAAAACTTTCAGTTTCAGTTGCATGTATAAATGTGAGTCATGTAATCTTATTTCCTTTCTGTAGTATTTCTGTGGCAGTTCCACTGAGCACTGCTGCAGACGCAACTAGTGAATCATGTGACATCACTCTTTCTACTTTCTGAGAAGAGCCAGTAAATTCCAGTAAGGATATATGAGGGGTGTGGGCCCACTATGTCACACTACTCCCATCAGCTCGTGAGATCTGGCTTCAAAACGCTGAGACGTCAAGCACGTGGGCGTCACTCTTACGAGATCATGTTTGGTGGGGCTGAAGCATGCTGAAGCAGGGCCTCCCCCTCTGGGAATATTTAACTTAACCGCTTTTGACATGGAGTAGGGCAAAAAGTTCAGACGAGGCTTAGCCAGGTCTACGTCTGCCGTCAGAGTCGTGCAAGAAGAACTCAACAAAGATTTTTCCCCATGTCCTCTTCTGACAAGAGATTAGGCTTTTCCTACTTAGCCATATCATTTTACGTATGGCACATTTGCAGGAGGCAGCAAGCAAGAAGACATCTTTCTCCTGGTCTTATTCACATATACACAAACTTAAAGTAGATTTGTATGCATGATGCTGTATTAAAGACACAATACTGGAAATAGTGATCTATAGTGAGATTTAATGTTAGTCTTTTGTCAGTCAGTCTGGACAACTGTTAAACTCAAATATTTGGATGTGAGCAACTGTGACTTGCAAATGATTCTTATACCAGACAAAGATAAAACTTCAGATGATAAAAACTAATTAGTGTGCTTCAGTGATGAATTTGCATGCTTTGATCACTGCATAAATATCGCCTTAAAATAGTGACAACTACCACAACTTCATATTCCTCTGGTAGCCTCAGGTAGTATGCTGTAATAACATCTGAATCTATCTCTCAGCTTCACTCAACCCCAACAGCATCACTTTCATCTGTAGGTTTTGGCAGAATCTGAAAGGGACTCATCAATAAAATGGTCTGTTATTAAAACACACAAAGATCATACGGTACAAGGATGCAGTTCCTCCAAGTTAGGAGTAGACATTTTTCTTTCACCTCTTCTGTTTGTCCCCCGGCCCCAGCTGGGTGGAAAACCAGAGGTTTCATCATGGGTGCTATTAGCTACGTCAGTGTTATTAGTGACAGACTTGTCACCAATAGCAGTAAGAAAGTACTCTGATAAAATGTTTGATAGTTTCAGTTAAGTGCATTCAATGCAAACTGCCATGAAAGCACATAACAAATGTGCCCAGCTCATAAACCTTTTCCTTGATAATGGAGTGTGCAATGAGTCACACACGAACAGCCAATCATCTCAAACAGACAGACCCTATGCAGGCCTCCTCCCTGGCTCATAAACAGTCTATTGTACCCCTTGGTGCTATGACTGTCCCGACCTACATGATCGATAATTATTAATATAAACTGATAAGAAGTTTCTATATTGCAATAGACTTTTCAGCAATATCGCCCAGGCCTAGGGGCTGTAGCAACTGATTGCATTTTCCTCCTTTGCAGTGACTTGGAGGATATGCAGAGGAGAAAAATGCTTTCTGAAACTGGCATTTTCTTCTCTATTCATGTGTCATGGCTCTGTTGTGTGGCAACTACACTGTGATTGGTTTGGCCTATTTTTTTTTTTTAAATCCTGGGCATGTGATTTTAAGAAGAAAGGCTTAATGGTTCTGACGCACCAGATGGTTTGTAACACAGAACAATCTGAAAAGTCGTCCTTGGAAACTGTTTGGAGAAGGGCAAGCACTTTCAAAAAACACTTGGATGAGTCATCTGTCTATCATGGGCCAACTATAATCAATCTGATCAACGAACCATATGGCGTAGTGACTAAGGTTCATCGACCAGTGAATTCTCTTCCATCGTAACATCGTAATTTAAAAGCTTTATATATTTCAGGTAGTGAGTCCACTCAAAGTTGCCACAGAGTTTTTGCTTAAGCCCTACTTTTGACGTGTAGGAGAGAAAAATCAAGCTGTTGTTGCTGGTTATTGCACTACGTCTCCATGTCGTGTTTATTATTTTGTTTTTAAACACAACTAAGTTATAGACATGGTGCTGAGATGAAGACGCAACAAGAATATCGTCCATTGCAAAGTGTCTCCATGTGGACCAATAGCGATATGGAGCTATATTGACATTGTGAACACATCGCACCAGTGTATTTTAATATATGAAAAGGCATTTAATTGTATTTGGTGAGCTGAATGAACATTTTTACAGCCTAAGAGAATTTGCTTAGTTAAGGTCAAATTGTTATGCTGAAAGACTAAATGGATGAAAAGTATGGACACACTGAAACCTATTAGAAAGTAACAACATTCAATAATAAAATATTATAGTGACTTCATGGATTATGTCTCCATTCTAGCATCTGATGTATCAACACATCTCACTCTGCTGTATTAATTGTCAGATAATCTCTCTCTCTGCTGCCACCCAGAGGTTGACAGTGTGTATATCATGGTAATGTGTGCCCCACCAAACTCCTATCTCTTGTAATTGAGAGGACTGAACTACAAACATTTTTAACATCACATAATACTGTAGATTATACAGAAGAGGAAACAGCAAGAAAAAAGTCTTGCCAAAGCCAACTGTATGAAAGAAGGGACATAGCCTTCACGTCTGAAAAGAGAACCCAACATGGTGGTGCCTGAAGGGTCCAGTGTGTTAGATTTACATGGATTTATTGGCAGAATGTGGTAAAAACTGAGAATGACACTCACAAGTATGTATGAATTGTTGTGTTTTCATTACCTTAGAATGAGCCATTTATATCCACAGAGGGCTTGTGTTCCATGTTGCATCACTTTTTCTACAGTAGCACAGAAGAGACAAACCAAACAGTGGAAACAGTAGAAAAGATCTTTTGTGTTTTTTAATGGGTTTCGTGACCATCGTAGCTTCTCCTACACGGTGGCGTGAGGTCCTGTAAACCTGCCTTCTTTCTATTGGCTCCATTGGTTGTGAAAAGAAGTCTCGCAGTATATAAGTCTAGGAGAAAATGACTTTCTCACTCTTCTCACTTGATTTATTACCTCATTAAACATTTTCCTAATCAGGTTATGGTCCAATCGCTGGTTTCAAGTCTTCTCTAATACTGCATGATGTTGAACTTGTAATTATAGTCCCACTTAGAGTAAAAATTAAGAATAAGCAGGATATGATGGCCCTCAGTTCTCAGTGACACACACCCACCCTCTTGTCCAAATATGATCATTTCTGGCTCCAAAAAAACAAGATGTCAAGCGAACATCTTTTCCATCCAGAAAAACCTTAAGTGCCATTCTTTGCTCTTCTTTCATTTAAGAAATACTCTCCAGTTTTCATATAACTGATGCAAATGCTTGCCCAGGGCTGAGGAATGCTTCACGCAGTTGTCCGATCAGGCTAGCGAAAAATAAATGTGATGTCTCAATTTATTTTTTTGTGTTTCTCACTGTGTGCCAGTCCAAACGCACTGTGCAATGGAATAACAGTCTTGTTTGGGCTTACAATGTTCCTTCAGCCACCTAAAACTGGCCAGTGTTTCAGAATTATAGCATTACATTTATTGCCGCTGCAACTTCACCCGCAGTTACATGAGGCTGCAGAGCTCAAAGCTAGCTAGTTAGCAGCTACGGGTGATAACTGTTTTTGTGCCATGGCAAAAAAACATCTCAAGAGAAAACAGGATCATCTGATCCCTGCGGATTCCAGTTCCACAATTCCAAAACCTATATGGGAGACCTCTGGTTTCAGGCTATTTTAATTGTCTTCAGCCTGACACGTTGCTGCTAACTAGTGTTAGCTGTTTACCATCTGGACCAACTCTGCTGTATAAGTACAAACAGACGCTGTAGTAACATTACGTAAACTGGGACTTTTATTTCTTTTCTGTGACAGCAAAAGCAACACTCAGCTTTTCAGTAACTATTATGCTGCAACCAGTGTTATGGTGGTTTAGCAGGAAAAAAACAGTGAACATTTGGTAAATGCTGGAAATCCCAACCTTTCACTTTTCACTGTTTACACACATTATAAAGGCCAGGGCAAGTTTTCACCACTACTTCATCATTTTTTTTGTCATTGTCAAGGTCCTGTGTCAAATACTGAGCTAAATCTGTCTATAGAGGTGTAGGAAACAGGAAACAAAGTCTTTGGAAAGACAACAATTTTGGCAGTTAAATACCAGTGCACCACAAACCCCACGAGTCCTTTTAATATGCTGAAATTTAGGTCCCCTGCAGCTATCGTCAGCTAGATTGAGCCAAAGTGGTAATGAAAGGGTGCTAAAATGTCTGTATACAGCAGGTGCTAATGAATGGGAACGGCCAGCCACAATGCAGCGTTCCCTCTTTAATTATCACCAACTTCTCTTAAAGTCATTTTCTCCTTAGGTGATCAGAGCCTGTTGAAGTAGTGTAGAGTGAACAAATTCCTTCAAATCTACAATATGAAGAGAGCACATAATCTATGAGAGAGGACCATAGCTAATTATGTACTTTTGTCAAGGCCTGCTTTGGTAAATGAGTCACCTCGCTGCTTGTGTTCGAGAGCCGTGTTTACAAGAGGCCTGACCAGTGCTCCCGTCTGGGTGAAGACAGGTTTTTTTTGTTTAGAGTAACTCTACACTTTCTTCCTCCTGATCCTGTTCCAGTCCGGCTCTGAGCTCCAGCCTCCACTATAGTCTCATTACAGCCAATTGGATTAGTATAGAGGAGGGACTGAGCCCGTGTGTGTGTGTATATGTGTCTGCGTCTGAGGCTTAAGGCCAAAACAGCCCCTCTGTAGTGGTGTTACGTAAGTGAACGGAAGAATCTTTCCCATTTACTGGCATCGTTACTCATCCTCCTGAAAACAAAACTGCCCTCCTGCACTTAGTTCGACTATATTTTCATGGAGGAGGTTTCCTGAAAATTGTGCAAAATTATTTTCTATTCACAGAATCATTCCTTTCAACAGTTTTGGGAGTGAAGCCAAACATGTGGATACGGAACAGCCACTGAGGAAATAAAATGCAGATCTTGGGTGACTTATCACTGCAATCCTGCGATAGCCTTATGATCTTCTTTTTCCTTAACCAAAGCTATTTGAATAATTTATTTAAAATGACCTGAATTAATTATGCAAGGCAGCATTACATAAGCTTTTTGAAAACTTGAAGCCCCTCGCAGCTTGATCAAAAACGCTCCCGACATGTGCTTGGCCATTTTCTTTGACCTTGCCCTGAACTCCAACCCCTTGACTGGGTCCTCACTGACCCTTTGCCGGAGCCTGACTCACATTTCACTCTTTATAAATCTACCCATCACCACGTGCCCAACCCCTAGTCAACTTGGCAGTAACTTGAACAGAAGGTGCATGTGCTTTACTCATGGCTGTAACACCAAAGCAGTCTGTGAAGTGTCAGGCTAGTAGAGTGTTTTTCTTTATCTGGTTGCTTGACCATGAGAAAAGCACAAGGGCAGCACTGCACAGGCAGCAATGTCCCTGCATGTGGCTGTGACAGAAAGAGAAAGAGACACAAAGCAAGACAGCAAAAGCTTGCCGAGACGTCAAACACTTGCTTTGGCCAGTGTGGCCCTCAAAGAGGACCAATAGTGGGTTTTGAGGCTGAGCTAGCAATTGAAGCATATTGTGAGGCGTTCGTATTCAGCCAGTCAGATGCAGTGAAGTGAAATTAACAGCGTTACCCAGGGCATAATAGCTGTGCCGTGGCTGACGTGTTTTTGTGTCAAGGCCTTGCTTGCTCCTCTAGCTGAAGCACAGACACCAAAAACAAGAGAGAGAGAGTTGAATTCTGCTTATGGAGGAAAAACAACTCAGTGTCTATTTGTTTGTTTTGTTGGTCACTTCCTCAATACTTAATTTGCAAGTAATGCCAGCAACAGACAGAATCTGTCAGCTCTGGTGTGATGCCTGGCCGCTACTTCAGTAATGTACTTCTTTTTATGGGCATGCTCCACGTTATCTGATATTCAAACATATGTGTTTATGATGCAGGCCTGTACATCTTTATATGTTTCATAGGCTATGTAATGCTGTCAGAGAATATGCAATATGCTGCTGTGGAAATAAAGATTTGACTGAGGAGAAAAATGCATTTGGTATTCTTTTCTATAATCAAAATTGCTGTTTTTTTGAAAGTTCTTACAGTTTTCAACCCTAGTGATAAGTAAGGTACTACATGCTTCACAGTTACATCTACTTGCCCGAAATCAATTTGTACTTGCCCTTGTACAAATTGTTTTATTTATTAGCAGTTATTACTAAAGTTAAAGAGTATATGTCTATAAAATGTCAGAAAATGGTGGAAAATGTCCATCCATGGTGATAGATGCCATGTTTTTTCAGTCCAAAACCCAAAGATATTGATTTTAGTATCATAATAAACTGAGAAAAGTAGGAAATCTCCCTGTTTGAGAGGCTGAAAACAGCTTCTTTTTTTTTTTTTTTGCATGAAAAATTACTTAATTGTTAAGCCATTATCAAAATAGTTTAATAGTTTAATTCTTTTTTTTTTACCACTTGTCTGGTCAGGCAAGTGAGTTGCCAGACTATAATATTGTTAGCAGAACCAGTAACTGACTTTTTTTCCTCCCCAACTCTCTGCCTGCAGTGGACCTGTTGAGAGACGTGACCCGTGTCAGAGCCCAGCGATGTGGATCTGCATGGTTTACAATGAGACGGACACCAGCGTGGACTTCCGGCTCTGCCAAGACTACAGCCTCATCCTGTCGGTCTTCTCTCTCATCTACCTCCTGGTGTGCTTCCCATTGGGCCTGTGCTACAACGCACTGCTGGTCGTGGTCAACCTCTCCAACAAGGTGTCCATGACCATGCCAGATGTTTATTTCGTCAACATGGCCATCGCGGGCCTCGTTCTCAACCTGGTGGCGCCCGTGGAGCTGCTGAGCTCTACCTTCACCCGCTGGCATGCGTGGCAGTACAACAACGAGGTCTACATCACCCTGCTCATCCTCTTCAACATCTCCTCCCTGGTCATCATGTATTCCACCACGCTGCTCAGCCTGGACTACTATATAGAGCGGGCCCTGCCTCGTACATACATGTCCAGTGTGTATAACACCAAACATGTGTGTGGGTTCATTTGGGGTGGGGCGGTGCTCACTAGCTTCTCTTCGCTGCTCTTCTACGTGTGCAACCACATCTCCACTAAGATGGTCGAGTGCTCCAAAATGCAGAACAAGGAGGCGGCAGACGCCATCATGATGTTCATCGGCTACGTGGTTCCAGCTGTGGCTGTTCTTTATGCCTTTGTGCTCATTTTGCGCATCAGGAAGGAGTCTACACCTCTGGATCAGGACTCCGCTCGCTTGGACCCTTCTATCCACAGGCTGCTGCTAGCCTCAGTCTGTGTGCAATTTGTACTGTGGACCCCCTACTACATGACCCTGCTGGTACACACTGTAGCCGGTGCACCAGGGTACATTAGCAACGTACATTACTTACCTACCTATTATTTCTTAAGATGTGTGTCTAAACTGCTGGCTTTCTCTAGCAGCTTTGCGATGCCTCTCATGTACAGGCAGATGAACAAAAACTTCTCCAACAAGCTTCAGCGGCTGCTCAGGAGGCTGCACTGTGGAGACCAGTCCTGCCCTCATGAACGCTCAACAGTGCAGCAAGTGGTGACGTGAGATCTTCCCCTGGGAGATTACTGACGCTCCTCCTACTCCCCCCTTTTCCACCTCTTGGCCTAGCCGGCACTTATCTCCCCCCTACAGAGCCAGTATGTGACTGGGCTCCCTCGCTGCTCTGGACTGTGTTAACAGCGACATGGCTAACTGTGGAATTTCCTGTCACCTTCCAGAACTTGATCTGATCTATCCAGTTCTGCAGTGAGAGGACAAACCATGCAAAAACCACTAAGTGCTGTTATTTTTTTGTCATCATGTGAAGTTCTCCACTGAGAGACCTGGGCTTCTATTTTGAGGGCGGTAAACTGTCACAATCAGCTGGTAACTACCCAGCACAAATACTAACAAAATATCCTGTAAGCCACTGATTCCCTAGTACTATATACCACTGCAGCGTGTGCAGCTTCCCTGATATAGGAGTGTTATGAATATGTGCTGACAGCATGCAAGTTTGACTGCATATTATTAATATCTTTATTTATAGAGCACTTTTCCAAACCCATGGTACAAAGTGCTTTACAAACGGCAGCAACTTCATAAAAGACAGATCATAAAAACAATTTTCAAGCAAATAAATAAAATTCGCAAAAGTCAATCAAATCTAATAAAACATAAAGTCAGTAAAAATGGTCTGTCATTAAAATCAAATCAGTTTAAAAACATAAAACCATGTAAAAGACAAATAAAACATACAAAACCAGTAAAAGGCAGTCAATAAAAATTAAGTAAGATCAGGAAAGGCTCTCTGATAACCTCCTGTTTTAAGAAGAGATTTAAAAGAAGTCACTGATTCTGCTGACCTGATTTCCTAACTTTGAGGCTCTGACTCAGAACGCTCTATCACTTTTACTTTTTAGCCATGCCTGTGGAACAGATAAGAGACCTCTGCCCGAGGATCTCAGCCTATGTACTGGTTCATATTTGACTAAGAGTTCAGATGTATAACATGAAGAAAGGCCATGAAGAGCGTTTAAAGTCAACAACAATATCTTGAAATCAATTCTAAAGCATACTGGGAGCAAGTGCAAGGAGGCTAAAACAAGCTTAATGTGGCCATTTCTCTTAGAAAGTCTGGCAGCTGAGTTCTGTACAGCCTGCTGCCAATTAATGGATTTTTGGTTGAGACATATGAAATGGCTGTTGCAGTAGTCGATGCGGAAGCTGATAAAAGTGTGTAAAATGATCTCTGTGTCTTTGAAAGATAAAATCAACTCTATTTTGAAAATGTATCTAAGATGGTAAAAGCAAGACTGCACAAGTTTTGTTGTGTGCTGCTCAAAGCCCAGCACACAACAAAGCAGCTGGCAATATTTGTGTAGCTATGATCTGGGAGCCAACTACAACAACCTTTGTTTTGTAAGAGTTCAGTTGCAGAAAATTTAGCAACATCCAGTTTTTGACATCATGTGGAGAAGTCAGCCTGGCAGGATCAGTGACTTTAACAGGCAGGTAGATTTGCGTGTCACCCGCATAACAATGGAAGGTCAAAATAAATAAAGTCCCAATAAGAATAACGGTGCGTAACATGCAGTCAGAACCAGTAAGCTATAATCTTTATTAATCAAGTGATGGATGGTGGCTGGTTTATTGACAATCCACCACAGCTAATGAACTTGCATTGTGTCTCAGAACCAAACCAGCGGTTTGTGCTGTTTACTGCCCTCGATCTAGAGGATTGATCACTTGAATGAGAAAACAGTTCTACCTTTTCAGAGCTGAATTTTCTTTCTACTTCAATGTGTTGAGAGTGATTTCTCATCATGAGAGTTAATAATCTTCACATTTTAAAGGTGGAATATAATATTAATGCTCTCTTACAGAAATCGCAGCTTATTTCAAAGCTATATTCTTTCTCGATACCAGTACTACCCTGTAGCTAGATGTAGGTACTGGTATGAAGAGATGGTCTCATTTCACTTTTGTAGTTAAAGTTCTGAGGTTTTGATCCACTCATAAGCATAAAGAGATTATTATTGCATATGTTATAAGCTCCACAACAAATATCATATAGTACATTACATAGAATATACATCCACATCAGATTAAAGTCACACAGAGCTACATGAAATGCTTATATCAAGCTTGTATTCAGGGTTCAGACATAACCGGTATACCTCTTGTGATCTCTGCTGAAATCACATCACCTGTTAACCATAAGCAGTTCAAATCAACTCAACAAAAATCCACTCATAATTTTGAGCAAAGAGCCTCGGCCCAGTATGTGATTTGTTAGGATACGTTCTGTCTCTGCAGGAATTATGCATGGAGAGCCTCTCACAGGGTCAGTGAAGTCCCCGCAGGGTCACAGAGAGGGCCCCTGAGGAAGTGGCATGTACATTCCCTAACTGTATGAGCACTCATGAGTGACTGGGATGTTTTGTCCAGTGGAAATATGAAGCTTGACTGGGTCGCTCGAGAGGCGCAGTCAGAAACCTTCGTAATGCTGCTCAGATACATTAGTGTAATCTGCACACTATTGGCAAAGCTGCTTTGCTTTCTTGCCTGCCACTTAGTGAAAAGAGAACAGACTTAATAGTGATGAACCCCAGTTATAAAATGAAAAATAAAAACGTATTGATCTTGCATGAGGTCTGTTGCATCACTGCATTAGTCTAGTTTTTATTTTTTTATTTGCTTTCTGAATGAGAGGGCCAGTTTATAAATCATCCTGTGAACAGATGCGCCAGCGGGGTGGGGCATTCACTTGAAGAGAAATGAAAGGTGGACACACTGTTATAGTCCACTCTCAGACAACAATAAACTTAACGGTCTTAATTGACAGATTCAGTTTTATGTTAATATACTGGCCTGCTAAAATCTTTTGGCTATTTCCACAAGTCTGCTTGCCAGATGTATTAACACAGATTAAAGTATTTTCATGCATATATGAAGTTGTTATTAAGATTATAAGATTATTTCAAACATAATATACATTTTTAAACATCTCTTAACTTGGGATATTTTTGTCTGCAGTTGAGGTATGAGACAGTGTCCAACATTTGAATTGTTTCTGCATCGCCCCACCCTCGTTACGTGCATCTACATTCAATCAGTGAGAAGTACTGTTTATTTACAGATGAGACTGTGTGTTTACATTATGTGCTACAGTATGTGCTGCCCCATATAAAAAAGCTTGTGCATATTGTGACACAGTTAATCATTATTTGAACTCAGTTCAAAGTCCCAGTGCTTACTGTTCATTCAGGATCGGAAGACAAACAGTAGTAGATGGTCAAATGATCAGTGGTTTGAATCAAAGCTTGTGACGGTCTGATGATCTGAAGTTTCAGCAACATTTCCCAAGGCGGTGTCCATTTTCAGCCCCAAATTGGTGCACTATATACTGTCAGAGATTGCAGCGGTGTCCGCATCAGTTTTTACCCAAACTCCAACTATTATTTAATCAATAGGTCCTACAGTAACACTTGTGTTCTGATTATGTGACAGCTGAACGTGTTGCCAGTTAATCTGGATAGAATTTAAAGAAATTTTGTATTTGTTTTGTAAAGAGACATCCAACTAGAAGGCACTCAACAAAATTTATTTGATGATAAAAAATGTGAGAATTCAGTCTGAATCTTCACCTGACTACACAAAGTGGATTACAATTGTATCTGGAGATCAGCTAAATAAAAGTTTTAATCATTTAACTTAACTATTTTGCTGCAGCGCCACCTGTAGGCAAAATACCATCGAGTTTTTTAAGATGGCTTGGAGGTGAAATGGGAATATGCCACCTAAATTTGGCTGCAGTCACATAAAGAAGGTCTCATTTTAAAATCTTGCCATCCACTGACTTTTCATCAAATTTCATTGAAATCTTTTGAAATATCTTGCTAAGTAAGAGACTAGAGCTAAAACAAACTCTTAGGTAAGGGTAATAATTAGCAATCACCATAAATGGACTGACTGCACGATGCACACAACTGGCAAATAAAGCTTCATCAAAATCACACCCAACTCAGATTACTCAGAGTTTGGTTTATTATTTCAGAGGGGCCACAATCTCACACCAGTGCAAAGAAATATGAGTAATAATCACCGAGTTCAGTTAAATTGCTGAAACAGACCGAGTGTAAAAACACCCTCAAAGTTCTCATGTGTCGAATGTATGCAAACGCATTATAGCTATTTGAACGGCAAAACCTCAGAAGTCCGGATGAATCCACTTTCAGATGTGATGCTTATGTGACTGTGTATGCAAGTGTATGTGTATAATACAAAATGATGTGTATATATTGTATGTGAGAGATTTACCGGAAGATGTCATGCTCTTTCAAAAATACAGTATTATTTTCTGAGAGATATATTTAGATTCTGTAAGTAATCTACTCTATTGTCAACTGAGTCAAAGACTGATTAAACAATAAACTAACATGGATATGACCACTTCTTCTCACCTCAATGAAATCTGAAAATACTCACTTACTTTTTGGTATTTTTATATTTCCAAAAATTTTTCTTGCTTCATGTAAACCAAACAAGACGAGTCTCAAGGGGAGAGTTTTGGAATTGGTGCTTTGTTCTTGCAAAAGTCGCTTGAAATAGAAAGAAAAAAAAAAGACTGCTGACTAAAGTTATAGGTTCTGCTACAGCTCAAGTGTACATGGAGACCAAGTACTATTAATTCCAGCTCTCCAACCCTCTAATCCTGTGATCAGGTCAGGGTGACGGGCAAGTTGTGGAGGTTCTTCCCTCCCTCTGAGCTGCAGCGACGGTGGGAGCGAGGAAGATGCCACACAAGCCACCTCCCGCTCGCCACACTTGCGGACAGCAGATCGCTTGTGGCGAGACCCTTCAACCACGCCACTCAGACTGGGGAAAATAGCAACATTCCAGGCATTCTGAGAATTGTTTTGTCTTCTGTGGGTCTGACAGCCCAATACTGCTGCCATTCTCAATGACAACAATGTTGTGTAGGCTATATATGATAACAATGCTGCACACTGAAAGCTGTGTGACTGTCTGCAAGTAGGAGCTGGAAAAAAAAAAAAGTGCTGCAAGCAGGAAGCAAGCATAGTGAAGTGATGGATCACTTTCAGAATCTAATTATTAAAATTAAATTATTTAATTATTAAATCTATTCATGATTAGTTCATCATTAAAGCACGACTGAGGTAAGATGCTACATTGCTGGGAGGAATAACCACAATGCATCAGCTGTTGTCACTAGTACACTGTTCATTTCTTACAGTCACTCCCAGCAACAATAACAACATTGGATTGCACAATAGTGTATGTATTTACAACATCCGTAGACCCAAAACAGCAAACATGAGAGGTCCAGCAGGAGAAGGGGGAGGTCTGGAATTATATGTACTACATCTGGAAATGATATGATAATGGAGTGGATTGAACATGGTTGTCATGGTTGCCATTTCCCCCTCTGAGGACTGGAGTTTCATAGGGCTTTCACTTGGTTCTGTTAGCTCAAGCAAACCACACAAAGAACACATTTCATCAGTCAGTCAGTGTAGTTACCAGATGTATTCATGTGCTACTTTTCTGAAAGTACAGGAAGCCAATGATGCAATGGGTTTGATTTTTCTAAGATGTCATACAGCTGAAAAATAATTACTTCATTAGTTTGAAATGCGCCGGCCACAAAAGGTAAGATACTACACAAAATGATGCACTTTGAATGACTGAGGGTGCGGGCACTGTTTTTATAAGCGACAGCTGCAACGCTCGGTTACGTGTTCCAGCTACCGTGACCAGATGTCCCCGTTTTCCAGGGAAAGTCATCACTTTTGGTGGCATGTCTCTGGATGGAGCTGTCCCTGTGTTGTCCCCATTATTTACTAAGCGTTAAAAACAGACTGCTAAGTAAAATAACATTTTACGTGGCAAAAAAAAAAAAAAAAGACTGGGCAGCAAATTTTGCCCATTAGTGTGTCTGAACTTTGTCTCTGTGTCACAGGGGGTAAGTGCAAGGTCCTGTGCGAACTTGATGTGCACATGCGTGAATCACGGACACACGCACATATTCCATATTCTACTTAATTATTGCAAATGTAATCTCAGTGCAATTCATTCTTGACCAGATGTAATACAAGCAATGTCGGAACAGTGCCACTTGTTATTTCTCCCTCAGCAGATGAGCAAGTTAAGTGTTTATTTATCCATAACTAACATAATTTTCTTTAGTAAGTCTTGTATCTATATAGTTGGAGGAAGTTAACTCACTTGCAACTCTCAACAGCTCCCTGTTTTAAACCTTGTCCCGCTGAACTTCTTCAGAAGCACTGATACCACTCTTGTCTGCAGGGAATTTAACTAATATGAAGCTAACTGCCAGCAGACTGCTAAGCTAGTAACAGAGAAATAGCTAGCCTGACTCTGTCCAACAAAATTCACCACGTGTAAAGCTCACTCAGTAACACTTTATATCTGATATTATTAAACATTAGACTAGACAAATAGAAATTTGCAGTTTTATACCAGCTGCTGGCAGAAGCCTATTATTTAAAGAGCAGATAAGAGTTGTATCAGTCTTCTCATCTAATAATTGTTTCCCTCTTATTTCTTATTCTTATCAAAGATATCTAGTTTAAAACTAGCTTAAATAAACTGTGTAAAACCACAGGTTTTGTTGTTTTCCTCAGGTTGCACTGACTTTAAGTAGAGGGGGAAAGCTCTTAACTGTACAAGCATCTGTCTGGGAATGGGGTAACGCTGACCACGCACAGTTTTTATGTGCTACATTAGTCTTAATGTTGTTTTTCTCCTTTAGAGGTTCAGCCAGACCAAAAGTATTAGGGTCAACTCCAGTCAAACATACAGCATCACACATCAGACCACCTATGTAGCCAGAACATTTGGCTTGTGGCTTTAAATGCTTTATCTGGCTGTCAACCAGATTTCACACACACCACGGGACCACAGTTGTTTTTCTTAATGCGGCTCAAATTGAGCTGCAGTATGTAAAGACTAGAACAAGTTGAGACAGGTTACAGTTGATGTTTTAGAAAACTACATCCAACTGTGATCCAGAGTGTCAGAAAGAGGGCAGCAGTGAAATATAATCCCGAATCTGCGAACAACAGGAACAGAGTAAAAGTGTCAGACCCCTAGAGACTGAATATTATTCATGTAACAAACCTGATAATGCAAAATAAGAGAATACACGATGGAGAGAGAAGGATGTGATTCAATACGAAGAAGATATAAGGAGATCAAAAAGAAAAGACCACACGCTGTGAAGCCAAGCTGGTTTTGATCTCAAATTGGATTTAACCACGAGCAGATAAAACAGGTACAAAACGTTTGAACTGAATGTTGTCCTGTAGAACGTATTCCTGTGGTTGGTGGACAGAAATACACAGCTATAGTTCTTTTTGTGTGCAGTGTTGTCTCTGACATATTTGAAAGGTGGACAAAGTACACAGTACAGGTACATGTATAAAGAAGACTCCAGTAAAAGTAGAAGTACTGATTCAATTTTTCAGTAAAAGTGAAAAAGCACAGGTTCTAAAATGTACTTAAAGTCTAAACAAAAAAAGAAAGGAAAAAAGTCACCCTCTGAAGGATATTCCTACTGGCTGCTCCTGTGCAAAGCTAATTGAACCTCAAGTTTTCTCCACATCTTTGTCTTATTATGTCCTTTATATCTTTTTTGTCTTGTCACATCTTTTACAGCCTAATCTTTAATGTCCTGTTACGCCTTTTATTTTGTTTTCATCATGTTATATGATTTTCATCTTGTTACATGTTTGATGCAATGTTTGACTTGTTATGTCTTTGACACTATTATGTATTGTTATATTGTTTTTGTCTTGTTCCATCTTTTTGATTGTTTCTGTCTTATTATATCTTATTAGGTCTTATTACATCTTTAATTATTTTCACCTTGTTACATCAGTCTTGCGCGGTATGCACTGATGGATACACCGAGGAATCATCATTTCTATGTCTTGTCCGACTGTGTTGTCCATTTAGGTTAAAGCAGTTTTGATGTTGGGCAGGTGGCGCACAATGATAATTCCCCTCAAATGCATGAAAACTAAAGTAACTAATCTGTTTTGAAAATGTAAGCAGCAGAAGGTACAGGGATTTGTGTTAAAACGTAGGGATTAAAGTAAAATGTCAGAAAAATAAATGCTCAAGTGAAGAACAAATACTTGAAAAATCTACAAAAGTACAGTAACAAAGTATTTGTACTTAGTTACTTCCCACCGCTGCCATTTGAAACCAGGAAGGAGCCTTCATCTTTAACCAACCACATCACTTCAGCTCCGGGG
>JAJHUR010112540.1:0-12064 GCA_027495735.1 Lutjanus campechanus | reverse complement strand
ACAACCAGGATAGATGATGAAATCATGTTCACGGATGAGTAAATATTAAAGTTTAATTCTGTGATTGTCTGTGCAGTTGATGACAAATCCATCGAGGTGTGTGTGGTCATATTTGTTGGCTTGCGTGTGAGTGATGTCATGCACGAGAGCTTCTTTTTCTCACAGCTACGGCGCTGCAGACTTTCACAGTTTGCTGACACTGCAGGCAAGCAGTGTGTGTGTGTGTGTGTTTGCATATACATGTGTGTGTTTTTATTGCTTTTACTGGACGTTTGCTGCAGACCACAGGGAAACACTGGCATTCAAACTCCATCATACACGCCTGCCATCCACCATTATGACGCCCGCTGCCTCCGTGTGCCCGTGCACGCAAACATGGGCGTCCACATGTGTATGTTTTTGCTCTTTTCGGCCTGAGAGGCAGAAGAAATCCTACCTAGCAGGCGTGTAAGAGAGTTTGAGACGTAAACTGGATGGACGGCGAGTTTAATCTGCCGTTAATCAGCTCCTCGGAAAACTCACTCAAGCATCAGACACTGCAGATTGCTCTGCCTCTCCCGGTAACTCCCTCCCTGTGTTTTTCCCAGTCATCACTTCCCCCCCCCCCCTCCAGAATCACCCCCACCTGCCCCCCCAATCATCCCTTGTTTCCCTCCCTCCCTCCTCCTCTTCCTCTGTTGTGTGTGATGCCGAGAAGCCCTCAGGATTAAATCTAAGTCTTTTGTTTATCATCTCAGCTATTACTGTTAATGCTGGCTCTCTCCTCATCTTTCTGCATGTGTGTGTGTGTGTGTTCCACGCATGCATGTGTGGGCAAGCTCTCAGATCAAACACAGCGTAAGACGAGCCCATAAACAAGCCTTCAGGACCACTTAGGATTTCCAGGGAGAGTCGGTCTGGGGGGGTACGCAGAGGGGGAGTTAGGTACAGAAATCAGCTGCTCTGTTTATGTACCTTTCAGTGGTGATTACCGGTCCAATCTGTCTGTTTAACAGAGGAAATATCATAGCCTCGCAGAGAGCGTGTGTGCGCTTATGTGTGTGTTTGTGAGAGATGCATGTGGTACAGTTGCAGCTCACAGGGCTGGAGAGATGCCCACCGAGTTGCGTGGAATTAGAGCGCCGGTGCAGCAATAAGTGTTTATTTACTCATACGTACAACCTTAACTGAGTCAGGAGAGTGAAAGCAGAGGAAGCAGAGGACCACCACAGACCAGAGGACTGAGGATATGTGTCAGACATACAGTGTATAGCCTTGGCACCGGCCTGTGTTTCCACACAGTGCAGTGAAGGCTGTGTACTGAGTGGGCAGACACACTGGCAGGTAGTGCCCGGCCTGTAGGAGGGAATATATTTACAGAGTCAGTTTACAGAGTGGAATATTATTCACAGAGATGAATAGGCTACTTTATGTACTCAAAATATGACTTTCATTACATTATACAATTGAGTAATGTTTGTGTCACTGTGCAGAATGTAGCAGGTAAATGAGGTCAAGTTTAACTGATGCAAAAAGTTTACAAAGGCCTCGCACAGCCACAAACATGATAGGCGCATCATGTAGAAATTTAGTGAAATCATCTAATCTTTTCTCATCATCTTAACATTAATATTTCAATACTCTCAAGTGGAATCAGTTTTGAATTTCTAGTTTTTAGACCACTGCAGAACTTATAAACACGAGTTGTTCCGACTTCTTCTGACCTTTGAGTCAAATAAATCTACTGTGAGTTCACTCAGCTCATTAAATTAAGTTTAGAAATAAACTTGATCAGTGTATCAGCTGACTTTCCAGCATGCCTCTGTTTTGTAGTTTGAAGTAAACATACATGATGGACAGTCGCTGTGTCAATACGTTTTAAGATCATGGTTGTTTCTTTTCATAAAACAATACTAACCATGATTAAAGTTAGTATCAAAATGCATTCAACTTAATATCTTAAGATTATTAAACTTGAAGTTTCTCTCAGGTTCAGTGAGTGTAACTCAATCAATTGCGGTTTCAAAACTCACAAGATGATTTGGAACCAAGTATTCAACCCGTGTTCGGCCAACTTGCATTTTAATGGCAGCAGGGGAACATTTTTTCACATTTTTAAGATAAACCAGGTTGATGATTAACGGTGCATGAACATATCACAAAACGAAATCTTCAAGTAAAAAAAAAAATCATGGAGGAGAAAACCCACCTCAGCACTTTAGTCGCATCAGAAAAAAATATAATTCATAGTGAAAATGCACATATATGCACATATAACACACAAAAAAGTGTAAAAGGCTCCACAGTGCAAGAAAAAATACACTAAAATGTGCCAAAAGCTTAGTCAGAACCTCTTGAATATCACATGACCAGAGCATCAGGTTTACACCATCACAGTGTAACACGATAATCAAGAAGCAAAAGGGAAATTGAAAGTATATAAATAGTCTTGTAGTATTGGGCTTTGTCTTTTATTAAAAATTGGAAATATGTTTGTACAACAATCAGTCATACCTGTTAAAATAACAAAAAGGAGTGTATTAATATGATATTTTAATAATATTATAATATTTTATATGATAGTAGAAAGTAATGTGAAAACAAACAGACAAAAAGAATAAAAACTTCATACTGACTTCTTCTTCAGGTAGGGAAGAGTGGGGTAAGATGAGCCAATTTTTGCTTATGTTGTCTTCTAGGCAAGGAAAAATGCCACAGAAGTACAATGAAAACATCAACCTATATTTAAGGATCTAATATAAATTAAAATTATAAGAATGCATCTACGAAAAAGACCCTTGAAAATTTGACTTTGGAGGAAAAAAAACATGTTCCTGTGGCTCAACTTACCCCGTGTTAGGGGCACGCTGATCCAAATCAGCGGGTAAGTTGAACCATCCGTGAGTAAATTGACCATTTGACTTTTCAAGTTTAAACCTGAGCATAATTTAAGAAATAATGAATTTATTTTAGAAAAGTAATAATGACAGAATTCTCCTCTCTAAATCGTCAGATTTCTTTACTTAAAGCTAACTAAACCAACATAAACCAACCAAATAAAGTCTAAAGCAGCATTAGAACTGGTAATGTAGGGGGTGGGTCAGCTTATCCATGGGCTCATCTTACCCCACTCTCCCCTAAATATCTCTGTGTAAATCTTAGTTTCTGATATGCATTTATTTTTGTTACAAATTTAAGACTCAGGATAGCATTCTGTTTCAAACAACTTAAAACACAGATTTGAATTAAGAAATTAGACTGTTTTCCTTTAAGAAAAAGAAACAGATTAATATCAAGTTATAATGTGAAAAGTTTATTGTTATAACAATGTTTTGTTATGACATGCATTTTAAAAATCATTCAGGAATTAAGTGGAATCAACTAATACTTTCACAGTAACTTAACACACTTTAGAACTTATAAACACGACCTCTTCTAACCTGAAGTCTTTTGACTTGAAATGATGAGTTGAATTAATGTTCTGTACAGAAGTTCAACCAACTCGTTAAATTAAGTTTCTAAAGAAATATGATCAGCAGAGTTCCCAGCATGCATTGTCATAAAACCGTCCCGAGCCCCTTATTTTTATAGTTTGAACAAAACATCTACACTTGCTGTGTGTCTCTAAAACACTTTAACCATTGTTGTTTATTTTCACATGAATGAAAACACTGAAACATGATGGAGGTTGAATTCAGCCGTTACCTTCTTACACTTAAAGTTTCATAAATTCACATTCAAACATTGTTTGTAATGTGCGTCAGTGTGACTGCAGAGTTGTTGGTTCAACTTATTATCTTCAGATCTTCAGCTCACTCAACATGTTTTCTCAAGTGCAACTCAGTTAATTTCAATTTTATTTGACTAGAAAAGTGTGTTTATTCTGAATCATTACAGAATTACCACAACTTCTCTTTTCAAATCCAGTCAACTTAAAATTTTAAGGCAGCCTGGACATTAATTTTTTATGTTAAAACATAGGTTAGTTTCTTTCTTTCTTTCTTTTAAAGTGTACAGAAACTTTGTATAACAAAATTATTATTTATCTTATTATAACATGAAACGTTTCATGTTATAATGTTGTAATAGAATTACTAATATAATAATAATGTAATATAAGTTATATTTCTCATCATAACAAGATAAATAGTATGTTGTTATAATAACAAGAAGATTTTCTTGTTATAAAGTTTGTATGTTGTAATAACATGAAAATATTGTTATAACGTTATCTTGTAATATCAAACTTTTCACGTTATAAAGTGATACTTATCTGTTTTTGTTTTGTTTTTTTTCTGGAGTGATACACTTAAAAAATCCTTACATTCAAAATAAGGAGCTGTATTTTTCTCCTCAGTGTTAATCTCGTGTGTTGTTTTGCACATTTTATGAATCTCAAAGTCAATATGGGCAACAATAGAACAGAGGAGATTATATTTTCTTGTTCGGTCTTGCAGAAAGTTCATTTGTTATCAACATGTAAAAATCTGGAGATGTGTCTGTTGGATTCACTGTATGTTGTATTTTAATATGTATTTATTTAATTTTATTTGTGACGCAGAACATGAAAGGAACATGCTACATGTTAATATCTGTAAAATGAGAGTCCTGGAAAGATTTTCCTAGAGTTGTAGAAACATTTTTCAAATAAGTTTGTTGAAGCATCTGTTGCTCATATTAATAATAACATTTATAAACACAGACACAGGAACCTCATGTTGTTTCTTATAGCTTTTCATAACTGGGTACAGTGGTGCAGAGTAAAATAAGTAAAGTATATTTACTCAAGTATGATACTTAAGAGCAATTTTGATGTACTTGTACTCTACTTGAGTAATTCCACTTTATGTTACTTTATACCAGCTCAAACATTAACATAATAAGTTATTATTCTATCAATTTATAGATTATAATCCAATAATATATTAAACATTATTCTGATATGGGCCATTCTGATTAATGAGTAGTTTTACTTTTGGTATATATTTTGATGCTTATACTCTTGTACTTGAGTTATTTTATAAAGGCAGGACTTTTACTTTAGTAATTTTACACTGTGGCATTAGTACTTTAACTCTAAGATGATCTGAATACTTCTTCCATAACTGATTGGGTTGATTGATTAACTGATTAAATTTATGGCCTATATAGACAAAACAATTTGAGGGATAACATGTAACACTTATTTCCAACATGGTCCCTGATGTCATAAAAAACGGAACAGACACAGAGTCCCTGAAGAACAAACAAAAAACCAGTAATGAACTTCAAATATCTGTCCAAGTAGCCTCGTTTTCGGCCACAATTCATAGGTCTTACAAAGCATTCACAAAGCCTATAAAAGCAGTAAATTTCACAATTTACAAGAAAAAGACAGTATGGATTTTTTAAATTACACGGTTCAGTGTGATTTTTCCTGATGGGAGCATTTTCATCAGAGGAAAAAGTCGGTAGTTTCCACCTGCGGCCACCAGATGGCGCCAAAGCTGCACAAATGAACTCTCCCGAGAGGATACAGGGGGCAATAAACGGGGCAATAAATGGTTTCAGCGGTCACTAAACCAGCAGTTACAGTGGTCTAAATCATCCCAGGCGTGTGCTGTTTATACGTGTTATATATCTTGAGGTTGAGGAGAGTTTCTGCAGCTTCTGTTTCGGAAGCCATCTTAATCCCCTCTGAGCAGCCACCGGAAGCGCTAGATAAAGCCGAGGTTGTAAAGTGCGTCACTGCTGCTGAGAGTGAACGAGCCCGCAGTGAAGTCCACCACCACCGACCACCGACACTCTTCACTCCTCTGCTGCTTCCACAAGAAACCCGAGCTGCAGTCTCCCCTCCAGCATGGTGAAGATCGCCTTTAACTCGGCTCTGGCGCAGAAGGCGCTGGGCAAAGAGGTGCCAGCCGCAGTGACGGTGAGCTAAGGGGCTTCAGTGTCTGTCTGAGCCCGGTGTCTGTTTTTAGTCTGGCGGTGGCGGGCCTGCACCGGCCGCAGGCACTCAGCTGTGACCGGGGACTGCATCTGTGTATTATTTTAAATCGCTCGAAATGCGTTACTTTGCATGTTGCAAATTTGAGGGTTAGCAGTGTTTTTCCTAAAAAAAGGCACGTAGACCCATATTGCACCTGATGCAGCAGCACAGCGGGACCGCCCATCATCTTCTAACAGCTGTTCTGCAGAGGCCGAGCACTCAGTGGGATTAGAGAATCAAAGCTGTGTGCGTTGAACGTTGATATTTAATGATGCAATGTTATAAATCACTGTAGGATAGTGTATGTAAATATATTGTGTGTGTGTGTGTGTGTGTGTGTGTGTGTGTGTGTGTGTAGGACCCTGAGCTGGCCTCTGCTCCAGCGGGTAACGAGGGCTCCACAGGTCGCTGTCTGCTCACCCTGCTGGGCATCGCCTTCATCCTCAGTGGGCTCATTGTGGGGGGAGCATGTCTCTATCGGTATTTCACCCCCAAGGTAAATATGTGCATGCGTGTTTGTGCATGGTATTACTGGCGATATATTACCACTGTTATAACAGTTTTTAACGATTTCTGTGTGTTTTATTAAGTGATCGGCCGATAAATCGGGCCGATTATCACGCATTTTTTAGATCAACATTGGCCGATGCCTGCGCTCATGAGGCCAATATACAGAAATGTATCCAGACTAGGGCTGCACTGATTATTTTCATTGTTGATTAATCTGATGATTTTTTTTTTCTCAATTAATTTATCAGTTGTAACATGGTGAAAAATGTTCTGTCCACAACACAAAGATGTTTCGTTTACTGTCACGGAAAACTAAAGAAATCAGAAAATATTTAATTAATAATAATAATTAATTTAACAGTTTACAACTAATAGATTAGTGGTTGTAGCTCAGCCTCGTCAATAGTTAGTTTGGAGCTCTGCACTATAACTCTTGTCCATCCTGCTGTAAACATTTGCCTGAATTTCCTCAGTCAACATAGTTTTGTTTTTAATGCAACACATTTCTCCTGCCATCTAAATGACAGCAAATCTAACCTAAAACGGTTGCTGGCAAGTGTTAAATGTTATAAATACGTTCTGAAATCTGCAGCATAATTCAATGTAGTTTTCTATAAAAATCTCTTCTCTAAAAATGCATCTAATACAACATGGTACTGGCTAAGATAAGCACGTATATGAGATTGTAATGTGCATGGACTCATGGAATTATTCAGCCATTGAAAAACCCACATCGTTTGACCACTGCGTTTATTGTCACCGGGCCGGTCTAACTGACGTGTGTAAACTTTGTCAAACGGACACACAATCAGAGGGTATCTGTCCATGTCATGTACAGTCACTGCAGTGTGCAGAGTTTGAATCCAGCAGAGGGGGCTTTTGTTGCACGACACAGCTGCGTCTCTTGTCTCGTGTGTCCTTTCTGTTTCTACACCGTCATCGTCTAATAAAGGCAAAATGATAAAGGAAAATAAATGTTATCATTATTAGTAGTATGAGCGATCACAGGACACTAATAAAGTGCAGCAAGTCAAAATTTGTATCAAAATAATCAAAAACTAGAGATATATTCTTTATGAGACAGTGTTAAACCCTTTATTAGACCTTTATTAGACTTCATTAGAGTGTAATTTGGGACAGATTATGACAGGACTGTACTGTAAACAAAAAAGAAAATTTTGCAATGCGCTTGTGTTGCAATGTGTCCCACATTACCCTCTGATAAAATCTAATAAAGTGTCTAATAAAGAACATTTGATGCAAAGTACAGCTTGTTATGCCTTATTAGCGTACTTTAAATAAAGTATGATCATATAAGTATTTTTTTTTAGATAAGGGAGACATCATTGTCATCTCTATCTGTATGCACTGTAGTGCAGCACACAGAGAAATCAAATTGTGTTTCTCTCTGGTCCCCCAGTGCAAAACAGAGAGAGTGATTGATGCAACATTCAGTGGGAGTGAAGCAACATTCAAATTACTGATAAGGTGCAAACAAATCAAGAAAGATATAAAACAAGGTAAAAATATGACTGTTAAAGAGTTCTAAAAATAGAAAAGGGACAGATATGAATAAGTGTGAAGTGTGAGTTGTGCAGCTGCAGTTTGATGGTCCCTGAAGACGTTTGTGTATTCAGGATCTGTATGTAGTACAGTAAGGGTGGGTCAGTTTGACCAGAGACGTGTCATGCAGGGGGGTGGGGGGGGGGCTGAGTGCTACTTGAGTTTAGGAGGGGTTGTTAAGGCTGCTCTCGGCTGCTGAGGGGACTCTCTTGTCTAGATTGCTGACTCCTGCTCACTTCCGCCTTCAGAGAAACTGCAGACTTCACAATTTTTACTAATTTTTTTTGCTGCGTTGTCAGTAGGAGGGTCTCACATTCAGCACAGCATCTCCGTGCCCACGGGGCGTCTTTTCTTATGCAAATGAAGCAACGCCTAAAATCTCTTATTAAACTATTAATACCACGCATAAACACCTCTTAATTCAAATGAAAATCAGCTTTGTTTAGGAGATTCAACCTGCTTGCAAACTGTGATATCAGAGACTCGACATGCCTCATGCCTTAGTGGACTCCTCTGTCTTGTCTCGTTGTTCGAGCAACAAGTTTCCTTTAAGAATTGATTTTAAACATCTTATCACATCAGTCCCTCGAGTGTGGTACCGATACTACAGCTTATACTGAGAATAAACACCTCAGTCCACAACGTTACGCTGCCCAGCTCGACCCAAGTGGCAGAAAGACGAGCGAGATCCGGCCAGATATTTGTCACAGGAGTTTGTCGACTAAATGGCTGAAACTTAATCATTTATTAGATTAACATTCATCAAGCAGTGAGAACAGGATGCGAATGCTCATGTTTTTCTGTTTCTACAGGATGTTTAGATGATGTTAAGGCAGCTGTTTCCATTCATGTTAGATATAAATATCTGATAAGCAAGGATGATCACAGATATTTTTGGTGGCAGGTGCACAAGAGGAAAAAATGAGCAACCTATATTAAAAAAACAAACAAAAAAAAACTCACTTATTTATTTATTTATTTTAAGTGGTGCAAAGTACATTTTCCTGGGTACTATAGTTAAAGTTACTACAAGGAACTTTCATGTTTTGTTGAGTTTGGATATCGGTGGTGTTTTCATCGCAATAACCACAAAATATTACATCATAAATGACACTATCTGAATAAAAAGCTCATCTTGCTTCCTTTTAACTCACTAATGTACTTCTCACTGTAACTTTCCCTGGAAATATGTAATAATAATAACAATAATAATAATAATAATGATACGTTTTATTTATAAACACTCTTCTAATTTTACAGAGAATCCAACCCAGTGGCAAACATTAAGAAAATCTAAACATAACTATATTCTCATGGATGCTCTTGTTAAGGCTTCAGTATTAAACTGAGACAGTTTCATACCCAGTTAAAAACTCCTTGTAGTAGGTTTAGGTGCAATTTTGAGGTATTTCACTTGAGTTTTTCCATTTTATGCCCCTTTCTACTTCTACTCCACTACATTTCAGAGAGAAATATTACACTTTTTATTTATTTGACAGCTTTAGTTACAAATTACTTTACAAATCTTTACACACAAAACACTTTAAGAGTTTATAAAATATTGATATCGATGTTTTGAATTGAAATTGATGTTATAAATGAAACTACCCAACAGTTTAAACAAGGACAGCTGAAACAATTATTAGATTAACAGAAAATTTAATTTAATTATTTTAGTCAACATAATGTATTTTTGGCAGGTTTGAGGTTTGGACTGTTGGACAAAACAAACAATCAACCGATTAATGGAGAAAATCAGTATAATGAAAATAATCATTGGTTGGATTCCTCCACCTCGACTAATTACAGCAGTAAAATCCTGCTTTTACATTCACGCACAAGTAATAATCTAATATCATATATAATTATATTACAGTCACAGGGGACACTTTACTGCATTGAATACTTTTAATACTTAAAGTACATTTTCCTGACTTGCATACTTTTTCTTAGCTGTTGTGCCTGTAACAGGGGAAGTTGAAGAGGGAGGGAGGGCGGCACGCGCGGCCCCTCAAATGCGGTTGCTGGCATTACAACACGTTTGAAATTGAGAATTGATGCAACTGGCCAAGTTTAAGAACTAAAATCTAAAATTAGGAAACGAAATAGAAAAACAAATGTCTTTGCACAAAAGGGTGTGTAGTCAGAGAAAGGGCAGCTGAGGGCAGCATGTGAGATTAACCTGTGCACTGAGTGATAAAACAACGAGTTTTTGAGCAAGGCTGAGTCGAGACGACAGAGAAACCACTGGCTGCATCTAACGTCAGATGAAGCACTTGTGGTTTCATGGGGCAGAGATCCACCTCACCACTTTTTTTTTTTTTTTTACATAAGGTGACATGTTTTTGTTCCTGTTTGTAACTAACCAAATGTCTCAGTGTGACACCTCACTAAAACACTTCGAGTTCAGCCGGGTTCATGCTGACTTTTGACATTTTGAAATACAAAAGTAAAGTGAAGACATGAAGACATGAAAAGAAGCCAGTTAACACATTTCATCACAAAATAACACCTTGATATATTTATCATAAAATGATATCTGAAAAATGCAGGAAAACCCTGGGGGTCATTTTCACAAACATCCTGGGAATACTCTCAGAGAACTAACTTAATCTAAAATATTCTATCAAGGTCCTAGCTTAGGAGTGATTTAGAAAATTATCAGTGCAACCCTAGCAGAGCAAGGAAGGGACAGAAACATTATATTGTTTGCTAGCTAAAGTAAAAACAAACAAACAAACAGAAAACATTGTTTGCTAGCTAAATATTTCTTCTTCTTTTTTTTAAAGTTTGCTAGCTAGTTAAAGAGTTAACATGATGTTACATTGCTTGCAAGCTAGCTAAAAGTAAAAAATAAAGTATTTTAAAAGTTTTTTTTTTTTAAAGTTACATTGTTCTTAGCTAGCTAAAAAGTTAAACAAAAGTAAGCAAAAAACATTGCTCGCGAAAAGTTTTTTGTTTTTTCTTAAAGTTACATTGTTTGCTTACTAGTTAAAAAGTTAAAAAGTTAGCTTCAAAGTAAAACTAACTGTCTAAAAGTTAACAAAATGATACATTGTTTACTAGTTAGCTTAAAAGTAAAAATAAGTTATGTTGTTTGGTAGCTACCTGAAAGGTTTAAAAAATGTATTGTTTGTTAGCTAGGTAAAAGGTTAACAAAATGTTTCATTGTTTGCAAGTTAGCTTGCTAAATTATATTGTTTAGTAGCTAGCTAAAAACTTAATTAGCCTAAATAGCCAACTGTTAGCTGAATTATCAGCAGGAGGGAAAGAAGGGAAGCAACAAAAAGTCCTTTGAGTTGAGTCTGTCCTGTAACTTTCTTTGAGGAACTTGATTATTTTGCTCAGTCCATCTCAAAAAGGCGTTTAAAGTTCAACCTCTGCAAATATAAGTTTAAAGTAGATACTGGATGATACATTAAATTGGAGTTTAAAGTTTTGGTGAAACAGAATTGAATTTAATCAAGTAAAAACTGAGGATTAAAGAAAGGTATTAATTTTAAGCTTGTTTAACATTTGGTGCAACATAATTTAAAGTTAAGTCATGATTTAACTGGGTTTAAAAATTAATCCTCAGCCTCAGTGATAACGGTCATATTAAGACTTAAACATATTAATGATATTTTATTTAATGAAGACATAAATCATAAAGCCATACTTAAAAAATAGCCCAAAAAAGTTTCAAAACACAGACCTACTTGTGCAGTAGTTGGCTCATATGCTTATAGTTGTTTTATTTATTTATTTGCTTGAGTTTATTCTCCATGCAGGTAATTTTAATACTTAATATATTTAATATTCATGGTGGAAGCTCGCTGTGTCCCTGAATGCCCCTCTGTGAGCCTGCGAGGTGTGGACACCCAGTGGAGATGAAATGAACTGCGTCATTCTGTGAAAGTGTAAAATTGCTTTAATTGTTTGTGCGGTCACTCACACTTGTGCGACAGAGCCAAGTCACCCCTGCCTGCACTGTTGCATTTTTTTTAAACAAATATCTTCGTGTTGTGATCACTTTGCTTTATTGCGTGACAGCGGTTTTTTTTC
>JAJHUR010112539.1:0-13089 GCA_027495735.1 Lutjanus campechanus | reverse complement strand
GCTGTGCAGGTCCTGTACGTGGCCGAGAGCCGAGCCGGATGACAAGGGCTTCAATGAATAGTTTTAGTTTATAACGCACCACATTTAATTGTCGGTAACGGTAACGGCGTTGCAACGATGGGAAAAGTAATTAATTAGATTACTCGTTAGGCTACTGAAAAAAATAACGCCGTTAGTAACGCCGTTATTACCAACACTGGTTATAAATACTTATTAATTACTTATAATGTTGTTTGGTGCATAATAAACATAACACTGGTGAAGTAAGAATTAGACTGAAACAAATATTGTTATTAGTGGTGCGGACTCGCCGCTCGGGCCCGGTGCTTCTGCCATGCCGAGTGTGTTGTATCATGTTTGTTATCTAAAGCCGTGCTGCGTGTGCACGGCGAGTGCACGGCGAGACAGCTTGTTGTGTCTTTTTTTCGCCGAATTTTTTATCGAAGCGGAGCTGTCTTTATGGAGTTCCTTCTTGCCGGTAGAAACACACGAACAGCCAATCAGCTTACATACGGGCGGACCCAGCGTGCGGAAACAGCCCATCATATCCCCGGACGTCACCAGTAAGCGGCAAACAGCCAATCATTCAGCAGCTGTGTAGTTAGGTTGCAGTAGTTGCCATGTGGGTTTGTTGACAGGGAGAAGCATGCAGTGAGAAGCCGGGAGGAGAGTAGAGGCGGCCGCTCCTAGCGGAAACTGGCACCGGGTAGTAGTAATCCACGGTAGTACCGTCGTGTATAAATTCTAGTATAGTAGGAACCGTTATGATTTGGCACCGCGGGGTACCGTGGGTACCGTGCAACTCTACTCTGTCTCTGTATCTCTCCTTTGTGGTCGTTTCAGAAGCATTTGCTCATGATATCCCTCCTTTTTGAACCATCCCAACACTTCTCTCTCTTCATTTCTCTTAACATTCTTTTTCAGCCTGGTCATAGCATCCTTTGTTTCAACATCTCTTAATCTGGCTTCCACCTCTTCACAGAATGCCATATTAAATGTGCCTTCTTCAGGCCAACGGAATCTTCCCGTTGTCTTTTTATACCACTTATTCATACAGTGTTGAATTCTTTTTCGACTCTCGGGGTGTTGTTTCATAATTATGTCCATAGGACCCTTTGTTGTAATTTTACTCTCTTTGGCCTCCATATATCCTTGTCTAGTACTGCTGGTCAGAAATCTAGGAATTTCAGGTTGCTTGTCGTCTGGTGCAGTTGGTATTAACACAATTATTTTCCCGATAGTAACAGCGTTCTTATATCTTTATCTTTCTTCAAGGGTTATATTCAAATTGGTGAGACCGGTTGCTTTCAGATATCTTTGTCAGGCAGCCAACTTTGCCTGTCTCCCGTTTTACTTTTCTGGGAATGACAGGGAAACAGCCCTGGCACTAATTCTTCTCCGTCCACTCCTCTCAGTCTCAGGCTCCGAGGCAGCGGAAGAGTTATTTGAGATTCTGGATTGTTTACACAAAGGTTTTCAACAGATTTCCCGATATTAAAGTCCCAAATTGTTCTAACAATTGTTCCCAGCGTACATGTGGAAATTCTGTTTCTTTCTAAATTATGAAACTTTATGATTTGCCACAACTTTAAAATGATCAACCATGCGTCTTGCCATTTTTCTACTTGATTTTTATCAATATATGTTTTTCTTCCCAAAAATGTGTTCTTATCCCTCTTCTCTATATCTCCTCCTTCTATATAATGGTCAGGTATGATTATTTTGCTACTTCACTACTATTTCCCTGATCCATAAACTATTTTATTATTTATTATTATTTATTAGTTTGTAGTTTATATATTTATTTATTTATTACTTTATTCCTTACAATTATCAACGCCTAACTCAGACTATTTTTCTAAAGAGCCCTTCGTCGAGAATAAGTGTAACTTACTGCTTATCACACGATAGAGATTTATGCCTTCATACTTGTGATCACTCCTCTGCTTTCCTCTCACACACAGGAACACACAGTCTGAAAATAGCTCTCCCCGCTCAGTTTTTTTCCCTCTGCTCAACTTTGCACACACCGATGATTTAAAGAGAGTCCCTTTCTTTCCTTCCTATCGGGGCATTTAAGTCTGTTAGTGTCTTGTATGTTATATTTTAATTTATTGAACAAAAAATAACAATTCATTTATATTATTTATATTATTCTTTGATTAACTTTTACTTATTTATTTTTTATTCTATAGTTCTTATAATTATAATAACTTTTAGTCTATTTTATCAATTATATTTTATCTACTTTATATCAAGTATTAATCTATTATTCAACAGCTAGTTTATAGTATTTTCATAAGTTCACTATTTTGCATGCACATAAAAAAATTTCTAAGATTCCTAATTCTATTTACATTCCCTAATTACATATGATCACACATTATACACTACTATACAGTTTTTTCTTATGTTAACTATTTTTTAAATCAAATCAAATCAAATTTTATTTATGTAGCTCCAATTCACAACAAAGTTGTCTCAAGACACTTTACATATAGACTAGGTCTAGACCACATTCAATGATTATATTTACATCCGACAATTGAAACAATTCCCCCATGAGCAAGCACTTTGGCGACAGCGGCGAGGAAAACTTCCTTTTAACAAGCAGAAACCTCGGACAGATCCATGACTCATGGTGGGCGGTGATCTGACAGAACCGGTCGGGTAGCTTTGTATGCAAATTTAAGTTTTCTCCAGCCTTATTAACAAGCACTATTTACAATGTGATCACTACTGCGTGCTATGCCTCTCTTAGGCAATTCTATTTTAGCTCACGACCCGTGCAGACTTCCCCCTCGTTAAAGTGTCCCAGCACCCAGCTGAAACAATTTAACGATGAAAAACGGTAACCATCGTAGCTGTTCACCGGTGTAGGTTGCTTTAAATTTATTTTTTCTCCTTCCCACCTTTGATCTGGAAACTGTCAACAGATCAAAGTTTCCCTAGAAGCTCCCCTATACCTGGCTGGAAACTGTCGACAGACCAAGGTTCTCTAGAAGCCCTTCTAGGAAACACGAGGGCCAATAAATTCACTTCCTCTACATTAAAGGCTCCGGAGCTTATGCAACCATTTACTCTATTTTTAGCTCACGACCCGTGCGGACTTCTCCTTTGCTAAAGCATCCCAGCACTCAGCTGAAACGATTTAGCGACAAAGAACGGTAACCATTGTAGCTTTACAGGCCTTTTACTCTATTTGTAACACATAGACAACACATAGACATTACCATGACGCCTTAAGTGCAGTTACTTCTTATCTGAACCTCACTATACTCCCCCAGAATGTATCCTGACCTAATAAGGCACCAAATAAGTGTTCCTACCACTATATGTACAGTCACACTCAGAAAACTATTAACACATTCAGCAAACACTCACTACACTTAAAGCACATAAAACACATAGACAAACACTTATGGCAAACTTTGCCACCGTCAGTGATATTATTTATATTTCAATAAATTTTTATGAATATTTCTGATCATAATTTAGCTAGGTTCTTTTGCAAAGAAAATTGATTAAATACCTGATACCCGGGCGGAGCTCTGTACCCCAAGCACACTCAAGATTATTGCAGAATTTTTAAAAAAAGGCTCTGCTTACCTCTTTGGTTGTGGCCACCCGAGTGGTTTTGGGGAACAGGAACCCTCCCGGCCGTCAGGCCTCTGACAATCCGTCCAGGTGTCGGACTGTCTCAATCTTCACTGCTCCTGGCTCGTGGCTCGCCAAAATGTCGTGTCAAAAAAAGCCTCAGATAACGGACCAGTCGGTCTGGGCTTAATGCCACAACAATTCGTTATCTTTATCAAAATTCTTCATTTTTTACCTTTGTTTCAAAGTTCAAATCATAAAGGAAAAGTATTTAAAAGAAAAGTCACTGATTTAAAAGAAAAGTCACTGAGAGTAGCAAGTTCAGCCATACAATGTTTATTGACTTCCCTGACAAAGAAAAATCAACAAACGTGAGCCAACTCCGGAGTTGGACTGATGAGAGAGCTTGATGGACCTGTATATATAACCTCCAAAGGGTCTCTGCCCCTCCTTATGTCTGTTTAGATCACTTTCGCACCTTCCAGTTTATTACTTTCCCACTCTCTGAAACAGCCTTAACACCGGTTCCCATGCTTTAATCATCCCCACTTTTTTAAAATCATCCCAGTGCTCTTTTTGCCTTGTTATTCCCCTGACAGTTGACTGGTGGTGTGTCATCTGAGCAGCCAAGTGTCTTACAATGTATCAAGCGTGATGCTCAATGCTACAATTCACTGGCACAAACAAAATACCTTAGATAACAAAGGCTGCTCAATGCTGCATCTTCTTTGGCGCAAACTAACTACTGTTAGGGAGGGGCAGCCATGCAGCTGCTTCTCTCTAGCACACGTACATGCCTTCTACTATGATAGGCTATGATATTATATATTATCTACTATGATAGATAAAATTTACCACTACATTACCTTGCAAGGCAGCTGGATTCACAAGATCAAAAGATCATGTGAGAATCCATTTTGCCAGGCTTCAAGTTATCCATTTCTGTTCACACAAAAAGTGTTCCAGCCAATCAGCATGCTAGGAGGGACCACTGGCAGCTGTGGGCGAGGTTTTAGGTGTGACAACAGTGAGAAGCGTCCATGGAAGTGCTGTGCTTGACAGATGGTTCCTCCAATCACTTGCCAAGTGTTATTTTGAAAGTGCCTAGCCTTTTCCCAAACAGTTCCTAATGATGACTTCTCAAATGTTTCTGTGTTACAAACTATCTGGTGTGTCAGGTTAGTGGATCTGGGGCCACATTGATAAATGTGGCATACACACAGAAGGAAGGGGAATGCCACTATCCAAGAAAAAACAAACTTGGTGTGAGAGTGTGTGGTGCTCCACTGTAACTCTGACCCATAAACTGGAGAACGGAAAAACTGCGGCTCTGATGGCAGAGGGGTGAAACTCAAGAAGGAGTGCAAAAGTCATACACTGTGTGAAATCAGTGTCTAATCCAATCTAATCTAAATATATCCAACACGTCATATATGAAGAGTTGATTTACAGAAACTGATTTCACACGTTTGATTGAAAGAAAGAAACTCAAATATATTCTGTAATTCTTAAACAATGTTTGGATGTTCCAAAATGCATTCTCATAAATAATAAGGTTAAAAAAAAGAGGACAGATGAATTTATACTGAGGCTGTTTTTGATGCATCAGTGAAGCAGATACAAGTGCATCATTTCATTGTTTTGTAATTTATGGCTGTGGTTTTATGTCTGTAATTAAATGTGTGGAGTGGGCTGCTGCTCGAGGGTTAAAGGGATAGAACACCCAAAAATGAAAATTCAGTCATCTACTATTAGTTATCTACTCCACCTCAAGCTGATTGAAGGTCATGTTTAGTTTTTTATTCCTCAAAACACTTCTGGAGTTTCACAGGAAAACAGCATCGTAGAATCTCCCGAACAATGGAAGTGAATGGTGACCCACAGAAAAAAACAACAGAATAAAAACATAAAATGCCTCCATACTGCTCTTCTGGTGTAAACCAAGTCTCCTCAAGGCCCAACATGCCAAGTTGACTTAAAAATGTTATTTACACATTTTTTAGGCCTGAATCTTCACTGTAGATCATTCGCTTGCGGCCACCTTCATGTTCACATGCACACTGTCTGAACTGGGTGTGTGTGTTGTGACAGTGTGCAAATGGCATGTCGGGACCTTTAGGAGACTTGGTTTATACCAGACGAGCAGTATGAAGACATTTTATGTTATTTTTTTCTGTTTCCTTACGTTTGAAAACTGGTCACCATTCATATACACGGCTTAGGAGATTGTGCAATGATGTTTTCCTGTGAAACTCCAGCAGTGTTTTGTGGACTAAAAAAATGAAACCTCAACCTCCACAACAAAAAAGCTGTCGGTGTTTGCCACAATTGTCCTCATGCAGTCAGCATGAATGAATATATTTGTGGTCTTTCACTGACCATTTATACGCAATTATGGGTGTTACATGATGTTTGTAAATGTGCGCCACATTTTGAGGTGATTTTGATTTATAAAGGGAAGCTAGCATAGGACGTGCCCATGCCCTTCATAAGTGAGTATATTTGTGCTGAAGTGTTTTGTCCGTATGCCATCCATACATGCCCCTTGACGTAAATTTGGGCTAAAAATAAAATCGATTTGACTTTACATTCTGTGAATTGAGTTTAATACACGACCATTTTACAGCTCTCACCTTGCTTTATATCTATCATTTCAAGGACCCCTCCATGTCCGAAGACGGACACGATGGACGCAAACTACAAGAAGAGACCTCCATCACCAACCAACATGTCTCTGAAGAGTGACGGGTCAAGGGGCCTGCCACCAGAATTTTGTGCTGAAAATCCGGATGAGAAGTAAGACTTTTTGTCCTCCCTTAACTAAGATAAGATACAAAAACAAGATTCTGTATGTCCACATATTGTATTTCAGCCATCAACACAGAACACATTAACCACACTTACAAAAAAAATAGAGTAAATAAGTGAAATAAGTAAAAAATAAAATAAAACAATACGACAGGAGGTTCATACAATTGGATTAACAGGGTGATCAGGAATAATTAGGAGATCACTGTATATTATGCACAAGAAATGACCTACATGGAAATGTACCTGGAGATCTCAGTCCATGCTAGTCTGTACAAACCACTCCAAAGGGCCTGGGCCCTGTCATCTCCAATGTAGTCTAGAGAGGGCTCCCAAATCTGAAAAACAAAGGAGCACGTCATCAGTGTTGGTAATAATGGCGTTAGAGTATAACGGCGTTACTAACGGCGTTATTTTTTTCAGTAACAAGTAATCTAATTAATTACTTTTCCCATCGTTGCAACGCCGTTACCATTACCGACAATTAAATGTGGTGCGTTATAAACTAAAGCTATTCATTGAAGCCCTTGTCATCTAGCTTGGCTCTCAGACACGTACAGGACCTGCACAGCTGTTTTTTTTTCCTTTGGTGAGGGACGAGGGAGGGACGCAACATTGGCTAAGGTAGAGTAAGCTTTCAACACTGAAACACGCTGAAACACTCTTCTCTCTCTGACAACGCAACGGCATGCCGTTTATTATTTTATTCACAATCAACTGACACTACATGACAAACTATCTATATCAGGCTCCTCGGTAACTGTTGTCATAGCTACCACACAAGCTTCACCCAGGGGCAGACCAGTAACTGCTAACTAATAATAACATTCAGTGTTTAGCTTATTATTAATGTCCCAAAGGTATTTTGTGAATTATAACCATTAACAAAAGAGTCACTACAAAATATTTTAAAAAAATTCTAACTAACTCAGTTACTTTTTGGGAGAAGTAACTAGTAACTATAACTAATTACTTTTTAAAAGTAACGTGCCCAACACTGCATGTCATCAGTATGAAAAGTCAAAACAACCTTTGTTCAGTAAAATTCTCCCTGTCTTTCAGTAACCAGTAACTGTACCTGTCAGGCAAATGTGGTGGAGTACAAAAGTTGTCTAGAACTATAAAGTAATATAATATGGACGTAATTAGAAATTCAACTTAACTATAGTACTTGACTAAATGTACTTAGTTACACTCCCCCACTGAAGTTGATAGAAACTGAATGTGTGCTGTTGGTCTTTACAAACTTTTAAATAGTTGCAGTTTTGTGCAGAAAAGTGAGCAACACACCTTAAAGCTATAGTTGGTAATGTTGGAGAGCTAGCAAGATTTGAAAGTGGCACCTCCTCTAAGCTCCACCACCTCCTCCCCCTCCCGTCAGTGCTCCGTCCAAAACCACGCCCCACGTTGAGTAAAAACGCTCAATGCTCCGTGCAGGAAGCACAGATCCTATAAGTTAAATAAGCAGTATGTACCGACAACCGGCTTACACCGACAGAGAAGCTAATGTTAGCATTGGGCTAATACGAGCTACAAAAGTAGCAAAGTTGGCAAACGTTACATATTTCATGAAAATAACAAATCGCCCCAAAGCAAAACAAATAATTACCTGTCCGACAGAAAGACAGCAACCTCTGCATCACTTTTCAGGCCCTTCAGATGCCTCAGTTGTCTCCACCGCTCAAAGGCTGCACCGATGTTGACTCTGGTTTGTCCTCTAGCTTTATCCAGAGCCTTTTTTGTCACAGCCTTTTTCTGCCTCCGGCTTTCTTTTCTTTGCCTGTTTAGCAGGGCGAGCCGTTACAAGTAACACTGGTGTTATTTTTGGCTGCATTTTCTCTGCTATTGTACCCTTATGAACTTATTCTCCTGCTAACTTGGTATTTCTGCTGAGGAGTGTGATGAATATTTCCGGCAACGGTGAAACGTGAGGGACAGAGGGGGACGGGAGCAGCAGGAGACATGAAGGCATCTGATTGGTTCCTTTCCATTCGGACCGAATGGCAGGGATTGGAGTTTTTACAGGCCTGCAGCTGACACAGAGGTCTGATTCTTTTCGTTCCTTTTTCTGAATACATAATGTATTGACTACTCTCAGGATGGAAGGACCATTTCACCCAGTATAACAAAAAGTGTTTCTGAACAGGATTACCAACTATAGCTTTAAACAAGGTACTTTATACAAGTATTTGCACTAATTGAAGTACCTCAACTTACCTTAACTTAGCAAGTTCCATTAGGCTGAAATGTTCTAAATGTTCATTTATAAACAAAGGCCTTTTCGTGTATTAATTCGTTTGCCTAATTTTCAATATACCCTTCTCTGGAGAAAAATTCACCAGCCACCACTGACATCATTATATCAACTCCTGCATCCCTGGTCGGAGGAGCTTATATTTAAAATTACATTTTAATTAAGGGCAAACATGAAAATGAACTGGTTCAGTCATTCATGAAGGGATAACTTTACTTGACTTGACTTGAGCCAAACCTGGCAAGAGTATTATATTCCCTGTCGCCAAACTGGCCTCTGTTGGTCTCAAAAGCTGTTTTTGCTCATTTACAGCTCTCAGTCTGGGAAGAGTCAGTAATAAACTAATAACTAATAGGACGGTTCTCCTTGTATGCCTTAGCTGTGTGGTGGGGGGACAATCAGGGCCATTGACCTCTGTAAATGCCAATCAGTATTTGTGACAAATGCTTTTCTAACTGCCTGATTTTACAGGAAACGTGCGCAAAGACAACTCTCTGTAACACATTATTCCTATTCTCCCTTCCATGTCTCCGTTGTAGAGGAGGTTGTGTGACTCAGAACACCTGACACCTCATACATGTTACGGCCTATTTAATAATTCTGATGATTCTAATGATTATCCATGCTGTAATTTTAAGGTGATCTATTCTGTCTGTCTGTCTGTCTGTCTGTCCATCCCAGAAGAGGGATCCCTCCTTTGTTGCTCTTCTGAGATTTCTAACATCTTTTTTTTTTTTTTTGCATTCAAAGGGGTTTCTGCAGAGAGTTTTTCCTTAGAGAATAAGGATAAAGGGTGTAATATATCCCAGGGAAATTTGGGCAGTGAATTGACATTTTACAGCTCACACCTTTCATTGTTTATATCACTTCTAGGAGCCCTCCATGCCCGAAGACAGACAGGATAGATGCAAACTTCAAGGGGAGACCCCCATCACCAAGCTTGATGTCTCTGAAGAGCGACAGGTCGAGGAGCCTGCCACCAGATTTTTGTGCTGAGAATCCAGATGAGAGGTAAGACAAAATCACGAGTCTGTATGGCCACATATTCTTTCTACATAATGTAAAGCTGCTTACCTGCATATTTGCAAATATCTGAGAAAGTTATTTCTTATAATTCTCTCAAAGCTGATATCACAATACCATCCCTCACAGTCCTTATACCCCTTCCAGCCCACAAGGAAAAGGCATGAGGACACTCTTGGTTGAAGTGACAGGCATAAGGAGGGAAATAAAGCCCTCTTGGTTTTCAAATTTCCTTGTCAGACTTTTGCTGTGTTCTGTAGGATAAAATTGCCCTGTATATCACTACAAACCCATTTCTTAGAGGCATATAAAATGTTACAGAGAGGACTAGAGGACACTGGGACAGCCTCCTAAGTAAGCCAGGTAAAATTAGGGGCGTGTCTAAACTAGGGGTGTGTATTGGCAAGAATCTGGCGATATGAAACGAATCACGATACAGGGGCAACGATGCGATATATTGCGTTATACTGCGATACTATAGGCACAATGATATATTGAGTTTTTTAAAGAATTTAATTGTCAGAAAACTGTCATAACAGTAATATACAATGCTGTCGCAGCTTACTGAATTGGAACAGAGGGAGCCACATTTGTATTTCACTAGGGATGAAATAAAAGCATTTGCTTTTTTTTGGATAAACAAGAAATGAAAAAAAAAAAAGGTTGACAGATTGTTTGACTCTGTTAAGGGTTCACCTTTAGTTGTAATATACTGTATAAGCAGGTTCAAATTTCTGAAGTTGGAAAAAGAAAATGCAAAGTCCCTGCAACATCCACTCTTAAAGGATAACTTCGGTATTTTTCAACCTGGGCCCTATTTCCCCATGTGATGTGTGTGTATGATTGATAGCTGCAACTCGTTTTAAAATTGGTGCGGTATTGAGGGATGCGGATGCAGCCGGCAGCCGCGAAACGAGTTATAACGGTAGATATCGGGGCAAATTCGTCCGTCAAAGTTTGTGCATTAAACGTGCTTTTTTCACCACAGATCGGATCAGATCACCAGTGTAATCTCTGTCAACAGTATGCTTCTCTTACTGCTTGCTGTGTGTGACGACATCTCGCGGGATCTTTGTTTGTTGCCGGAAGAAAACAGAGTCATGCTGAGAGCCGGTCAGAGTGGAGTTAGCTGTCCCGGAGTTCAGTTGAAAGTTTTACTGCAACTATTGAAAACAATGGTTCGTGTTTTTGCGTCATCGAAGTGCAAGAACAGGATGTCGTGCAACACCCTGTACAGCTTTTACAAGATGACTTTGTCGCACAGCAACATGCTGAAGTTGTGGCTAATTGTGCTACAACTGGATGCTAACGCTCCTGTCCAGACACTGCGCCTGGCAGACCATCGGGACTGCAGTGCACACTTTTCTCAAGATGACTCCTGCCAGCCCAAGAGGAGAAGACATCTAATCCTGAAACACTTCACCAAGCACACCTCAAGAAAACAGCTGTCCCACTCACTGCAACGAAGACATTCTTCAACAAGCAAAGATACTGCGAGATGTCGTCACAGAGTGAACGGTAAGAGAGACGCTTTGCATGTTGTTGACAGAGATTACACTGGTGATGTGAGCTGGACTGTGGAGAAAAAAAGCACGTTTAATGCACAAACTTTTACGGACGAATTTGCCCTGATATCTACCGTTATAACTCGTTTCGTGGCTGCCGGCTGCATCCGCGTCTCTCAATACCGCACCAATTTTAAAACAAGTTGCAGCTATCAATCATACACACACATACACATGGGGAAATAGGGCCCAGGTTGAAAAATACCGAAGTTATTCTTTAAGGCTGAAGAAATTAATATCTGACAATCAGTAAAAGTCTGAAACACTTGCAAATATATGCAGTCCCTGCACAATCAAACATAACATTACTTGTTCAGCAATATCAACAGTCGTTAGCTTAACATGGAGAAAAAAATTATGTAAACAATGCAGATATGTTTTGAGGTTCACAAACAGTGAGAGGAGTTTTTGATTTCAAAGTAAATCTGGTCAAGAAAGAAAATATGGTCTCTGCACCAACATCATAACACTTTTACTCTCTTCTTTCATTTTCTGACAGTTACCACAAATGAATTAAATAAATAAATAATAAATTGTAAAATAAACATTAACAAAAAATGTGAACTGTTATTAACATAAGAAAGTACAAAGCCCTGCAACATTCAGTTTTACTGTGCAATCTCAATAAAGGAATTTACCCATCTGTCCAAATAAATAAAAGAGCTTGCAGGAGAAAATTAAATATGGTAAACATTCTCAGATACTGGATTTTACATGTTGTTCAAGATTGTACGTCAGTGCTTATTTTTTAATCTCAAGGTTTTTGTGAAGGAATACAAGCTGGTCCACATGCCCAGCTTTCAGGACGCTTCTCTGTGCATTCACAATGTCTCCTGCGGACGAGAAAACTCTCTCCGCGGAGACGCTTGTTCCAGGAATGCACAGGACACATTTTGCTACTCTGAACAGCTGAGGGTACTCCTTTTCATGGTCCCTCCACCAACTCAGAGGATTTCCTGTGAGGGGCAGAGGGGTCTCGACTCTAAACCTCTTGATCTCTTCTGTGGCATCATCATCTGCTGATTTTGGTGCTGTATTGTCACCAGGAGTGGCATACATAACACCAAGCAAGTCTGCCAATGCACATGAGGTCCTTGGTCTCTTAAGGGGTGGCTGAGGGATGGAAGCAGGGCTGTCCTGAATAGGTGGGTGGTCAGCTTCCTCTGAGACATTCTCCACTTGCTTGTCAGTGTCCTCTTGCAGCTGAAAAACATAAAATCCACCTAGTATTAATGTCACCGAAAGCCAAAATTCAAATCCAAGATTCATCCTATTCTACACTTATATTTGCATTTAATACATAATTATCCAAGTGCAACTATTAAAACTATATGCCATTAATTTACTTTATTTACTCAGATTTGCACTTAGATATAACTTCAGTGTATTTTATTAATTTGTATTATTTAAAATTTTTTAATTTATTTACTTATGTTCTGTTGCTTCTTTATTTATTTATTTATTTATTTATTTTTTTGTTTTGTTTTATTTTATTTAGAGAGGACAGTGCACATTCATCATACATTTCTGTAGATGTACCGGTGTTAGCCAAAGGCTAGTTTCCAACCGTAGTCCTCCGGCATGATGTTAAAAGCCATTAAGACAAGCAGGGGTCATAATACATAAAAATAAAACAGGGACATAGGAGAGAGAAAATTTAAAGTAAGAATACACCATATCAATATGACACTAAAAGAGAGACAATCAATACAATACTACCAAGACAAATACAACAGATAGACAATTATACATGATAAAACCATTATGTGCGGTGCAATTGAATACAATTGGGCAGGATCAACTGTCAGGGATGAGTTATTGAGATGAGAGTGCAGCAATGCA
>JAJHUR010112536.1:2209-18687 GCA_027495735.1 Lutjanus campechanus | reverse complement strand
TTTTTTACATTTTATACGTGGTCTCCGTTCACTGCCATTGTGCTGGATTTGGCTGCAACCCTGTTTTCTGTTGAAACTCCAGGATTGTTTTGTGAACTGAAGATCTTCACCCATCCTCACATCGGCATAGAGGTGAGTACATATTGAGTGGATTATCGTTCTGGCCCTATCTTTTCTACATTGAATTTGCAGAAGAGTTCTGAAGAGAAGAAAAGAGTTATAACCAGAGAGCAGTGTGATTTTTCCCCTCATTCAGAGAGACACAGGGAGGGAGGGAGGAAGAAAGAGAAAAGGGAGAAAGAAAAAGAAGCCGCACCAGAGGAATACTGCCCCTTATCCAAGTTTTTCATGTCTGTGACATATTCTACAGATATTGGTATTGGAACTGGAGTGAATCACTTTCACATTTTTGCATTAATATAGCCATCAGAACGGGGAGTTCGATCTTAATCACTTTAAGTGTAATATGGGAAATACATTTTACATGATCAAAACACCAACTGCAATGACAATGTTTCAAAGGCTCCTAAAACTAAATATTCAGCCGCTAAAAAGTTTTAATTTTGCTTTTAGTGGATCTTTTGAGGACTCAATTTTGTTGAGAAATCTTTAATATTCTAGTATCTAACATTCTTCTCACCGTAATCACTCGGAGGTTGACATCTTCAGCCTCCAGAGGGTAGGCGCTGGTGCACTGCAGGATGGTGAAGTTCTGGTTGTGCTCCTTCACCGTTTTGTAGACCCGACGCATCGTCTCCATGGACTGCATCCCGCTGGACACCACCATGGGCCGTCCTGACACAGACAACAGGACAGCAGTTTTACAGTCATACATGGGCAAGAGGAAAAATGCACCACTTCTCTTCACTACTGAGGCGTCCCTTTACATTTCCTACAGTATACATCCCGACTTCATTTTTGTTACATATCATCATCCTTTAAGTTGATTTGGCGAATATGTTAACAAACGGTTTCTTATGTACAAATCTGGTCACCTGATGAATGGAAGTCCAGTATTCACTCTCTTTTAGCTCTGTTTTTGGTCTTTACCAGTTCATAATGTCACCACATTATGCATTTTTGATTTTGCGGTGAGCTGTGGCTTTATGCTAGAGGAACAAATTATTCTGTATTCTTTCCTGAGAATTAAAAATAAAACAACAAAGTCTCTGAAACTCTAGTTTTTTTTTTGTATCAAAATCCTCCCTATTTTCATAGAGGCATAATCCCTTTCAATCATCATTTATGAGCCACTAGAAGAATGTGGTGTATCAGCAGAGACCCTACTCTGTGTCTGTATTTCTGTGCTCGGGATGCTTTACCAAACCATAATGGCGGTATTTGCCGTTATTCTACTGATTATACTTTTAATTCAACATAAGATGCATCTGATGATTCAATCTCATGCTTCCCAGATATGCCAGTTCACTCTCACCTTTCTTGGCCGTCTTCTCCAGGTAGGGGAAGTTGTTGGTGTCTCCAGAGCCCACTTTGAAGAAAGGCACGTTGAGCTCGTGGAGGAACTCCACTGCCATCTGAAGACGGGGGGAGATCAGGTTAAAACTTAGACCTGATTCAAATGTCATAAAAGCTTCACCAGACGTCTCCTTCTCACCTCATCCATCCCCGACGCAGTGAAGAAGATCCCCACGTCTTCTGCATATTTCTGCAGCTCCTTGTACTGCTCATGGCTGAACTCCAGATGGCGCTTGTGTTCACCGTAAGTTGCCCCCCAGGAGTGTTTGGAAGTGTACGGGCGCTCCAAGGCTCGCTTGTTAAATTTATACTCTAGTTCACTCTTCTGGAATTTGGCACAGTCAGCACCACAGTCCTGTGAAGGTGGGTAAGTAAAGGAAACTTAATAGTATTTTTTTTTTAAATTATTATTATTTCAAAGAAAGGAACTGATGAAGTGTAAATTCACACTAAAGGTTTCTGGAGAGAACTATTTGGCACCAAAAAGAGGGGGTAGTATTTAATTACTTCTAAGGAGGTTAATGATAATTTATCATTAATCAATTAATCACCGTTTTAACCAATGAAAAATGTACTAATTGATTATTAATCAATAGTCTACGTCCTTTGGCATAGTTTTGTTTGGTGGAGTATTTTTTTTGAATAATTAAACTTAAAAACGAGGAAGAAAACCTAGAAAATTACAATGAGATAAAACTTTGTTTTATTATTAATAATTAATTGATGTTAGCATTTAGCTAGCGGTCACATAAAATGTACAAAATTTGTAATAATAATTACAGCACTTTGTTAATCATTTCACTTTTATTTTAAAATAGTTCTAGTGTAACAAAGATTTTTTCACCAGGTGAGCTGAACATGCCTGGGATTAAAATTGTAATTGTTATCTTTTCTCCCTCTAAAAAGCAAGCATACAGACTAACATTTGGTGTATAAAGTTCACATTAATAAATTAATGAATGAAAATATTTCTTTGGGTTTAGAATGAGCATTTCGTTCAATCAGCTCATCACCAAGTCTCCACAGAAGCCTGATAATGACCCGATCATTTGAATCAGGTGTGTTGGAGCAGGGAAACACCTAAAACATGCAGGGCAGGGGTACTTGAGGACCAGGGTTGAGAAACACTGCTATAGAGCATGACCTACATTGAAACGTTTGACTTTTTTGCTTCCTGAAAATGCCCTGCCTCAGGAGGTCCTCTTAGCAGACTATTCAAAGAATCAGTGAAATAACCTGCTGTAGATGACAATTATATTATGATATAACAGAAGGGGAAATTATATCCTTTTGGAAAAACGTATAATAAACACAATTCTGTGCGTTTCTTTATGTCTACAGGGTCATTGAACTGAAAATACAAAAACAGGATGGTACTATAGCCTCAGTACAGATACAGTAGCCTAGTGTGGCCACTGTGTGCCAGGCGTGAATGAACAAGCCAAACTCCATTCACAAAACTGGCAATTTAACGTTCTACAACATAACTTCACATCTCTTTACCAAAATCATTCGAGTCCACTTGCATATTGATGGTTCATAAATTAACACATTATAGTCGAACTATTTATTAAATTATTAGGTCGATACACACACTGGCTGCGTTTATATTTCATTCAAAGTAATGATTCGGACGAGGAAGGTGTGGCGACCACGATAGTAAAATTGTCATATTTTTAAATTGAGTTCCGAGTACGCTCGTTCCTGTATGTGAGTGCATCCTGGTTGTTAAATACAAGAACAAAGGGGAAAACGCACGTATGCACGTTTAGAACAAACCGATACGTGTCAAGTTTATTACCTTTGCCATTTTGATCATTTTCTTGGCAATCTCAATGTCTCCCTGGTGGTTTTGTCCAATTTCAGCTATGATGAAGCACGGATGGTTACCTCCGATCATTCTGCCGGGACACAGCTCAAACTTTAGAGGCATTTTGGTCACAGAAAAGAAAACAAACAGAGAGAGAGAGATTATTTAGCAGAGAGGTGGACGGAGGGATAGCTGCGAGCTGTGCCTGGAGGAGCCGACCGGAACAGTTAACGTGCTGCACAACCAGGATGTGCAAGAACTTCCGGTTTTGTACTTCAACGTAAAAGCCGGAGTTTCTTTAAAAATAAAAGTGTGTGTGTGTGTGTGTGTGTGTGTGTGTGTGTGTGTGTGTGTGTGTGTGTGTGTGTGTATTTATTTAGTATAGCACAAGGAAAATGTACAAAACAAGACAACAAGGGAACAAATATGCCAAAATGAAGGACAGAATTAAAACAGCATAACTTATGATTATGAATATGATATTTGCCCAGAATAAACTGAGAGTGTCAGAAATTTTAACGTCAAGTTGTCAATAAATTAAGTGATATCACTGTAAGTAAATGGAGGCATGTAATCCATTTTCTAATGTTGACCAATCATGAATATCAGACCAAAACAAAGTGGCCAATGAACATTTAAAAAAACTTAATGTGAAAAGTGAAGAAGCGAAAAAAAACTTAAGCCACTTAATCATCTCTTTTTTCTTTCTTTTCTTTTTACCACTTTGTTTATTCTATTTTCAATATTTTGTATTATAAGTATATAAGTAGAATTATTCCACTATACAAAAAATATATGTATATACATTTTTAAAAATGCATATATATGAACATATAAATAAGATAAATAAAAAACAGCAACAGCAGTAGTAGACAGTAGTTTACAGGTCATTAGATTAGAAAAAGTCTTTAACAACCATCCATCCAGTTTAACAGTCATATACACAAACCAGACCTCATGCTTAAATAAAACTGTGAAAACATGCATTGTTCTGGAAGTGCGGGGAAGTGGAGCTGCTTTACATAGGAGAAGGGAGTCCAAATTATAGAAAAATTATTTATTTGGTTGCATCTAACACAGCTTGGGTTCACATCTTGGTAAATTTTGGATACTCTTGCTTTGATCCAGTGTGCCCTATGAATGAGTGCACACTGAAGAAGTCTGTGCTGAGCACAAATAGAGGAAGCGTGTACCATTCTCCCAGTTCCTCTTCCCATGAGGATTTAATAATGTTGTGTAGTGAAGTAGTTTGTAGAGAGTGAGTTTTTCTATAGATTTAGGCTTATTTTAAAACCAAAATCAAAACTAAATAAAAACATTAACTGGGATGCTGTGACAACATTTCTAGATATACAATATTTTGAATAGTTAGCACAAACTAGTGAAAAACTCTCCCACACATCGATCCCAAATCTAACCTCAAAAGATAGAAAACTGTAAACAGAAAGATGCCCCAAAAGAGTTCATAGGCTGCTCTGAACAAGCCAAGACCTGTCATACTTTTGATGAGTAAGCTGAACGTCTGGGGAGTTTCTAAAAATAAATTAATGGCAATCGCAGCCAAACACATGAACTATCCAGCAACTATCATGCCAATATTTGCCACCGCTATTTGTGAACTCTCAAATGAGAATATAAAACCCAACGCTTTTTAAAAGCCTTTTTAGTAACAATTAACACTAAGAAACACTGATTACTATTTAAAGGAAGTGTGTAGGATTTAGTGACATCTAGCGTTAAACTTGCAGATTGCAAACACCTTGTGTCACTTTACCCTCCAAAGTGTGTAGGACATAAATATAAATGCCTCATTCTAAGGTCATAAAAACTTTTTTATGACTTCTTTTTTCTGGTGTCTATACCCTCATGAAAACATGCTTGTATACTACATCCCATTTTGCTATAGACTACCAATAAACCCCATTATACACTGGACCCCAGTCCAGTTCTCGAGAATGGGTAGATATCATGTAGGTACTATGTACAATTACAGTGCAGTTTATGTGTTATTGTAACCACATCTCACAATTTATTATGTTGGGAAAATGAGGCAGAGACAGATCGTTCCTAACAGAGATGATGTTCAGAGCACATATGACAATTAGTGCCACTGAGTGAAGAAAGTTTAGAATTTAGAGGGGGCGTGGCAGAAATGTTAGCATCGGATGATTTAACGTGTGGTTTCACATCCCACATTTGACCACAGACAAATTTGTGAATTGGGTTGCACGACACCACACCCTGTAACCACAGCCTGTTCCCATAAACATTTCCCATCAACACACCCTCTTTGCTTCAGCACCACGTGGAGTAATCAGGACCTATTCAGACCACGTTCATCCTCAAAGTAATGTACCTTCATCTTACGGCACTTCTGTTCATCTGTGTCAAACTTCTTGTCTTTATCTTTCACTCGCACACAGACTTAAAGGGACAGTTCATCCCCAAATCAAAAATACATATATTTTTTTCCCTGTCCTGTGGTACTGTTTACCCATTTCGATTTTTTTTAATGTGAGTTGCAGAGTTTTGGAGATATCACAGTAGAGATGTTTGCCTTCTCTCCAATATAATGGCACTCGGCTCATGGTGTTAATAACACAAAAACTAAATTAAATTTAAAAAAAAAAAAAGAAAAATCGAAAAATTGAAATTCAACTCTCTCTTCTGTCTGCAGTAGAATCTACTGGAACTACTTCATTTTCTACAAGAAAGAAAGTAGTTCTTACAAGAAACTGCTCACAACGTCTGTGATATTACTTCTGAATTTTTCTGATGTAGTTTTCTGGTGCAAAACATTAACATTGAACCTTGCAGAACATAAGAGAGGAGCAGAGAGAGAAAAAACATAAGAGAAAGGAGTAACTGGCCAAAGGAGAGAAGGCGGTCCTGGGAGAGGACTAACTGGACCAGGACAGGTGCCCTTTTTAATATATTTGTGTATTTTACAGAATATTTTTACACATTTGGAACCAATCAAGTATGTTGGATTACACTGATCATTGATCAATGGCAGCAATTTTATATTGCTGATCCAGTAAAGATTTCACTGCAGCAATTCTGTCACTATTTCTTCTACTAATAGCATGTTAACAAAAATGCAGAGGTTCACAGTGAAAGGAAACTGAATCATAAAAAACAATCAATTTCATATCATCTGTTACCTAGATTCTCAAACTATTGTGCAAGGACCACTGGTGGTACTAGAGCTCGTTCCAGTGTCCAGTGTAACCAAAAGTATAGTGCCAAAAATAAAATTATTTTACTTTTAACTGGCTAACATATACAACTCCCTGTAACTTTGTCCAGAAAACTGTTAACGCAGGCTTGTTTCATCTAATTTCAAGGACAATTCAACCTGGTGGCAGGCAGCCATTAAGAATAACTGTATAGAAACAGTAAATCTTGTTATGGATGGTCTCGTTTGCTTATGTAGGTTAGATAGAGAGGCAACAGTATTGAACTGAGACAGGTTCATTACCAGTTTAAAAGTCCTTGTAGTGATTTTAAGCAAAAAAACCTGACAAATACACTATACACTACCCAGCGTCAAACACTCAATTTGTCAAGTGAGCAGACTTTAGGGCAACAGGGTCAGGGCTTGCTGAGGAGTTACTCTGCCTCCTTGAGGAGGAGCGACTCAATCAAGTTTTAGGTTTACACTTAAACTTTAAGTTGTCTGCAGACACATTCCTAAAGCACAGCATTTAAGTTTTTTGCAACACAACAACACATTTGTGTTGTTTGCCACACCACAGAAAAAATGTTAACCACCCAGCCAAAATTGAATGATTAAAAGGGTACGTTTGTCTCAGGTCTGCTCAAAAAGTCCTGAACAAAGAAATCGTGAACAACAGTTTCCACAATTCACTACAACATAGGTATCAGTCTTTTCATGTTTTCAGCAACTATTATCTAATATGTATTTCGAAGATAAGTGCCCCTTTTTCCATTACACAGATTTTAAATATCCAGTTGAAGAAAGACAAGACAACAACTTTTGTTCACTTTTTTACTGATATTGAAATCAAATGGACAATGAACACGCATGGTCAAGCAACAGCTGGCTAATATCTAGTTCTCTTTAAAACCACAACTGTCTAATTTCAGTGACATAAATGTTTTATATACTGTATATATATTGCCTTCTGTATATGTACATAGGTACACGCATAGAGTACATACACACACACTGTTGAGGTTTTAACGCACACACAAACGGGTCACATTTATTTGTAATGACTGGACTTTGTTCAGTTCCTGACTGGAGAGGGGGAGAGGCTTTTCAAAAGGAAATGCATAGATTGGAAAATTTAACACAATATGCCATAAGCAGGCTCTACGCACAGAGTTCAAAGTACACACACTGAATTTGGAGTTTTGTCTTAGAGTTTGGTCCTTAAAAAAAAAAAAACAACAATAAAGAAAAACTCTGAAGATACTTTTCTTTACAGATGGGAAAACATGAGGCGATGTGCTGGAGGGCGAAAGGAGGACAAAACAATTAAGTCAACCCTCGTAGGTAAGAGGGGGATTCACAAGATTGACAGGTTTAAGAGTTAGAGTACAGCATCATGGGAATGATATTGTTTGGAGGCCATGTGATGCAGGTTGTAGTGTGGCTGTGGGCCCAAACAATCAACCCTTCCCTTTTAGTGTCCCAACTCACCATCCTTATGCAAGTGCTGCACAATACCACAGACCATGAGACCTGGTGTCGAGCTTGATCCTGGTAGATTAAATGACAGAATTTCAAGGTCTTGATTGATCTGTGGAAAAGGTGCACACAGGTGAAAACCCTTCTGGGGTCAGGAGATGGTGAGCTGGTGCTTCAAGGTTAATCTCTACAGCCCTGCCAAGAGGAGACAGATGAAGGGAGGACCACTGGCTATATCCTTCCACAGGGCTGCGCATGGCAAACAGATATAGACAGGAGGGGGGTGTGAGTCCCCTTGTCTTCAGAATACAGATGGTGGGACGTCGGTCGTTGGGTTGGTTGGTGCGTGGTGACAGAGGATGATATGGAATGACGCCCTGAGCGTTCTCGGCCGCCTAGCGGACTAGCGGGGACTGCTTCAGGGAGATGAGGACGGAGCGCATGCGGGACACATCTTTGGCCTGCTTGCTGGACTTGGGGTTGAAGTCGCAGAGCCGTGCCACCCGCTCCCACTCCGTGCCGGGGTTGTTCTCATCCAGGTCTGAAATCATGGCCTCCTCAGCCGCCCTACACGCGACAGGGAAGAGGAGAAGGGGAGGACACGGGATAGGAAACAGTCAGTGGAGGAAGAGGTAAGATATACCGACGTACACGTACAAGCCTGAGAAAGTTCTCTGCTGATCACCAACACACACGGCTTCTGGTGGAAAACTCAGTTGTGCCTCATCGGCTCCATGAGGTTGCATGACTACCGCAATCATGCAAGTTAAAATTTCTAGGATCAAGATTTGACAAATCCTCACCCAATCTACTGAGGACAACTCTCTACAATACAGCTGACGACAGACAGGTGTCTGTCTTTGTTCTTTTTTTTTTGGCTTGGTGGGACTTTGTTGGTTCAGCAGAGTCTATCTCAGGGCAGGACAGTCCAATCATCACACAGAAAAGAACATCCACCTGTCTTTACATCCACATAAAAAAAAAAGGAACAAGCTACAACAGTTTCATTACCTGTGGCATGCCCCCAAACTCTGCTTACACATTACAGTACAGTCACCTGTTTTTTCAGCTCTCCACAACAGTAAAGGGAGGTACAACCCCAGCTCCATAAAAGGTGGGACGTTGTGTAAAATGTAAACAAAAACAAAATGCAACCTGTATTCAATTGAATACACTACAAAAACAATATAAAGTAGTCAAACTTATTAACATTGTTTTTTTTTTAATACACTCATTCTGAATTTGATGACTGTAACATGCCCCATAAACATTAAGACAGCAGCATGTTTACTGCTGTGATACGTCATATTGTCTTTTAACAACACTAAGTAAGCATTTGGGAACTGAGGACACAAACTGTTGAAGTTGTGAAAGTGAAATTCTTTCTCATTCTTGCTTGATACACGACTTCAGGTGCTCAACAGTGCGGGGTCTCTGTTGTCATATTTTGTCCTTCATAATGTACCACACATTTTTAATGAGACAGGTCTGGACTGCAGACAGGTCAGTCTAGTACCTGAACTCTTTTACTCGAAGCCTCGCTGTTGTAACATGTGCAGAATGTGTCTTGGCATTGTCTTACTAAAATAAGCAGGGACGTCTCTGAAAAAGACACGTCTGGATGCCAGCATATGTTGCTCCAAAACAGGCTGCCTGAGGGGTCATGGGCATTCAATGTTGGTTTTCAGCGTTGCCTGTCGTGTGCAGAGATTTTGCTGGATTTTCATATTTTTTTTAAATGATATTATGGATTGTAGATGTTGAAATCTCTAAATCCCTGCAGTTTTGTGTTGAGAAACAGTCTTTTATTGTCGTCATCCCAACTTTTTAAAACCTGTTGCAGGTATCAAATTCAGAACGGGTCTATATTTACGAAAAACAATCAAGTTTATCAGTTTGAACATGAAATATCTTGTCTTTGTACTGTACTCAATTGAATGCAAGTCTAAAAGTACTTGCAATCATTGCATTCTGTTTTTATTTAGCTATGCTTCACACTGTATCCCAACTTTTTGGGGATTGGGGCTGTACATATAAAACACTGATGAGAAATCCAAGGAAAACAAACTGAAGCTAAACAAAATAGTTGTAAGGTCTGATAAGCATTTTTGGTTGGTTAAAAATGCAGTTCAGTAAAGAACTGGGGAAGGGGGGGTTTGCCCACACCCTTACACTTCAACTTGCCCTGTGGTTGCTTATTTAAAATGTTCTCTTTACACAGCAAGACCCAAGTATAGGGATTTCAAGCTCATCTATATACTTGTCCTTGACTAAGAAAAAAAAAAAAGGAACAATAATGGCAAGTTCAAATTTTTTTTTAACCAAACCCAAAAGAGCTGGAAGCACTGCTGGGCCTGAGCCATGCATTGTGCTGCGGCTGGAAAGCAGGCTAATCGGAGGTGTGGCAAAGAATGAGTTTACTTTGATTTCATGTGTCAGAATTGTGGAACAGATCAATTAATGTCTTCTTGGTGAAGGTTGAGGCGTTTTAAAAACCATCTATTAAACCAAAAAAAAATGGACATTTATGCTACAGAGCTTACCACATAACACTTTGAAGTTAAAACACAAAAGTAAAAAAAAAAGAAAGAAGAAAAGACAAAACTTAAAAATGGATCAGTGCCACTATCACAAGACATTTTGAGATGCAAGCCACAGATTATGGCTAAACAAATGTAAGCCCTCATCACACCCCACCCACAAAGTTAGTAATAATTCCACTGCCATTGTACATTTCTAGGTAGGTTTTCTTTTTCTATACCCCACCCAACCTGCAGGCACAAACTCAACTACTAACTACAACACAGTACACAAAGCAAAATGGGGATGAGAAGCCAATGAACATTCACTGTCACAACCAACTACAAATACACAAAAGGGACTAGAAGGACCACAACATCACAGAAGGGACATTTTTGACAAACCTCTATCTAGGCAGTGGATTTAACTGTTGGGATAGTAAACTAGGTATCTGTGCAAGGTAATAATAGTTATCTAACATACACACAGAACTGCATCTATCCCCCCTGTCAAGAATATGAAGTATTTGGAGGTTCTGGGTTTTTGTATTTTTACTTAACTGGTCTAGGCGGTAGCAAGGATGGTTAATGTGTGTGCTTTAAGGTGCATAGGAAAAGAAAACAGGGAGAAACAGTTTCACAAGTCAGAATTTAGAAGAGAGAGAGAAGGGGAGGGGACGAAATGAAAGACAACAAAAATGAGCTAAATGCAGATGTTGAAAGCCAGCATGCAAAAAGCGACATTTTTTTAAAATTTCTTTTTTTTCTTCTTCTAATTCCACAAAATGATTACTGTGCAGCCTTTGGTTTGGTGAGTGAAAAAAGTCTGTGAATATTGCGTCATGTCATTCTTTCTGACAGATACACACTACATGTTTTGATAGTGACCTGGGGTCTCATTTAGAAAACTGTCTTAAGGCTGTTTCTGATTCATTTTGGTTGAAACACAAGGTTATCTCAGTGATATTCCAGACTACAAAACCTCCAAAAGCTCAACGACAAGCAATTTTATCTTCATATGTCAAAAGACATTGTCACAATTTATCTCACTAAACTTGCAAATGATGTGGTCAGCTCCCACTTTCTCCAAATCTTTACACGTTCTTGAAAATTGGGACAAAACTGTAAAGACAGGGGTCTTCAGGGTATAGTTAAACCTTTTATATGCCTGATTAGATCATGTTTTTGTAAAAATCTATTTTAAAACAAAGATCATTATAATATCACATTTTTAAACCTATGTTATCAGTGGGTATTTCTAGTTTTAGATATATATTTCATACATAAAAATCCTTAAAGAATACATTTTCACCAAAAAAAATGGAATAAGAGTGTATTTAAACGTTTTTTTTGGTAGGACATGATTTGTCCCAATTCTCAAGCATGGTTGTAGGAATTGCTCAGAGACTGTGTAGAGATGCATCCATTGTCACATTTCTTAATTCCCCAACGTCTGTGTGGGAAGTGGTATTCACATCATTTGTTCCCACTGAGTGCTTATAAATGAGCCCCCCTGGAGTCACCCTTCACAGACTCACATCAACAAGATGGAGGAGGAGGAAGAGGTGTGATTCAGTGTCATTTTGCACCAATACTGCTGAGGCACAAAAGCAATTTGTTGTGCAGTGTTGGGGCAGTCCACAATATAACTAACTATATGCTGCATTAGCTGCATTGAAGTGTGCACATTAAAACGGCTACTGAAAAAACGGAATACAATACCCCGTTTTCTAACGATAAGACAAAAGGGGTACATTAATATTAAGTTACAAATGAAATGGAAATGTAATGCCAATTTTCAAAAGAACAGTTTAAACAACATAATTAAAGACCAACCAATAATGACCTAAATATGTCACACTATTCTCATCAAACATTCATATAGAAATAAAACATTTTTTAAATAATAACTGATGCCATGTTTCACACTGCTATGAGTTGATGTCCCCTATTACCCCCGATAATCAAATAAAATGAATAAGAAGAAAAAACATGCACACCACAATGCAGGCTAACAGCCATTCCAGAGTAATCTGATAGTAAACCAAAGGCTGCACAGCTCAGGCTACTGGATAGCTAGCTGGGCAAATTAGCATGTCATCCTGTAGGACAGCAGTAGCTACAGAGCAGCTAACATTCTAATCAAGCATGAACACAGTTCGGTTTGAAGCAGTTGTGTAACCGTGCTTTGACCAGCGGTGTTATCAATTAAAAAAACATCTTTTATTTAGCATGGGACTCGCAACAGGATGGAGAGGAGAGACAGTGGGAGATGTGAGTGCTGGACTCGAAATCACAAACCAAATTCTAACCTGTTAAATGCTAATGATGGAAACAAAGCTGCGGGACTGCGTCTGTGACTCTGAGGAGGTGATTAATGTCCCGTAACTATTAATGATTGTTAATCTGTAGCCTATAAAAATATAAAATATCCTCAGAGGCAAAACAAAGTATGAGCTGGAGTGTCCGAGTCCTGCAGAGTTTAAGTCTCATTATATTTATTTAAAAGCTATTACAAGGAATTTCATATTTTCATATTTTTTCCACAGTGATTGTAATAACCACAAAATATAACACGAATACATATATATATATAAATAAAATCATAAAGAGGGAAATCTTCAGCTTCTTCTTAACTGGCTAATGAAAATATAAATGTCCTATATAAATGGCCATTATTGGGCTCTAGTTGACATGGTGCAAATATTTTGGATGCATGTCTAATTCTGATACATTTCTCTTGTGTTGTTCTGCCACAGAACTAAGTAGAAGTACAGTATAACATAAGTAAGTGGCTATAGCTGGGAATATGGGGCATTAGGGGGAGAACTGAGGAAGTTAGACTTCTAGAGATTCAAAGGAAGGAACAACCAACAAGAACAATGCCAACGCTGCACATTGTGCAGGGGAGTCAAATCTCATTTTAAAAACAACACTCAGGATATAGATATAAAAAACGAAGGGGTTAGGTGATACACGCAAACACCCAAGTCACACACACAACTGCTTCAAACAAATCTATAAGCACCCTACTCCTCAATACTATTGTTTAGATTAATTTGGGGGGGAAATCACATTTGTTAAGTAAAACAAAACACTTTCTGTGAGAGTTCATACGATTAATGTATTAGTGTCATGTATTTGCAAAATGTTCTGCTGAAATGACTCGAAGGGAAACAGTATGGAAGTGACGAGTGAAGGAGGAGTCAACACAGGCACAGTTATGAGAGAATTAATTTGATTTTCAGGGATGTAACTGTGGAGTTTAGCAGAGTGTGTGTAGTGGCATGCAGTCATTCTCGTTACTCTTAATATCCTGACAGGCATCCACTCATTAATGACATGCAGATATGTGAGGTAAAAGGTTATTGCTGCAGTTTCTTGAAAAAAACTAAACAAAAAAAACTCCAACCTAGATGATGAGTGGATCAATTAGAAATCCAAAAAGTAAAAAAATGAAAAAGATGGGGAAAAAAACATGGCAACACAAGGGAAGGTAACTAATGCCCTGACTACTGAGATGAATATGATGTCAGTGGTTGGATGCTGGGAGTTGATGATGATGGCAAAAAGCAAAAGAAGATGGAAAGGGAGGATGTTAGTTGGAGCAACATACACATAACCAATGAGCTCAGAGAAGGGCTGCTTGTAGAAGTCTTCATCCAGCACCCTGGACAAACATCCGCCCAAACGACAGAGCAGCAAGAAGGCAGGAGAGAAGAGAGACAGCGATAAAAGGGAGAAGAGGATGGAAAACACAAGCATTATAGGTTACCACACAATAATAAGCTAAGGCATATAATCAAAGGCTCAGGTTTGTTGGAAGGACTTCTAAACGCAGGGAGCTCAGAAAGACTCTCAGCTGATTGTGTCCGCCCCCTGAAATCTTTAATTACACGGCTCTGGTGATCATCTCGCCTTCACATTTGAAACAAATTACAGAAGTGAGAGAAAAATGTCAAAATACTAACAAAATCCAGTTTTTACACCTTGTATTTTTTTTTTTCCTTTTTTGATTGCTACTCATGCAAAACATGCAATTTTAATATCAAGATTTAATCTCTGATAAATTCAGAGGATAGAGATCTGTCTTCTCTACACATTTTACAGTGTAAACCAAGTGATTGATTAGTTTGGGGGGAAAAAAGAAACAGATTAATAATGAAATAATTGTTAGTTGCAGCCCTGACTCTTCTCATACTTGCACATTTGTGAGCCACTTACTTATCTTTACCAGACAACAACCATTCGTATGAAAGGATTACACATCAGTTAACACTTTTCTACCAAACGTAGGGTTGCCAGGTGAGTAGGGAGTCATGGCTGAAGGTGCTTTATTATTAATAAGGCAGCAGGGCTACATTACAGCGCAGGAGAAACAAACACAGAAACTTTGCCAATTCTGCTCTGCAGAATGATGAGTTACCTGGTGGAGGACACAAATATGTCAGCCTTGCAGCATATTACACATCCTTCAATAGTAGGAGGAGTATTATTATTATAAACTAGTCGAGACCAATTAACTAAATCCACACTTAGTACACAGGTAATAGAACAATTTGGTAAACGCTCCTTAAATGTGTCAATTAAAAATATTTCATCATGAGATTATAGATTTGTAAAAAACATTTTTAAAACAGCTGAATTTTACGTGTTCAAAAATCAATCTAGATATTTATTTGCCTGATAATAGCTATTGTGCTACACTGAAAATAGCAGGAATGACAAACGCACAGTGAAGTGAAGGAGCCCTGTGGATCAAATCTCACAGTCTGGAGTCAGTGGCCTGTATGTTGCTAAAGCAACATGCCAGCCCACTGTCAGGGGATCCGGCTACTTTAGTTCAGTCTGGCGCACAGATGTTACTCATCCAATTCTGCCCATTTATAACCAGGTGGAGTAAATCTAAGATGATAATATATACACTTTAAACAACCATGACTAAATTGGTGTGTAAGAAGATCTGACTTTTTGAGGTCTAAAGATATTTAAACCGACTGCTGGGAAACAACATAACTGAACCTGTATTTGTTGAGTATGTGTGTCAAAGCATGAGATGTCATGATACTGCTTTGAATGTTATTGTTGTCATGTTGTTCTTGGCTCATTCACTGTAGCATCTCAGTTTCCCACTAAAGAAAAGGACTTGATTTTACATTATTATCCACAGGCATGTGAACAAATGAACTGTTAACTGGAGGTTGTGGGATAATGACGAGTAAAAACAGTGACGGGAATCCCACAAATCTACTTTCAGATATCTCAAACACTATGGTATTGGTTACATCTTTTTCAAACACCTGTGCTGTGATTGGCCAAAACAGATTTACACCCGCTCTGCCACCCGTCCTTCGCTCATTCAAGGCTCACATTGCACTCTGGGCTGATAAGCCAGAGACAACAAGCTTCAAAATTTCTCTCTCCAAGCTATGGAGACGTGACGTTGATTGTAGAAATCGCCAATTCCAGAGCAAATGGACAGACAAGATTTATTTATTTTGGCAGCCACAACCAATAAACTGGTATGTTCATTGTGCAACAGATGCGATGCTGTGATGAAAGAACACAATAAGAAGAGGCACCAAAAGTCAAATCATGACTCGTTTTCTGCCAGTTTTCCTGAGGGCTTAGAGGAACAGAAGTAAAAGTGCAAGAACTTCAAGCATCTTTTCAACAGAATAAAGTGCCCCTCGGGTCAAAATGATACCATTAAAGCATTAGTTGATCGAAAGAATTTGTTGACAACTATTTTGATTTGTCATTTCTTTAAGGAAAAATGTCAAACACTAGCTGGTTCCAGCTTCTTAAAGGGGACCTATTATGCTTTTTCATCGTTTCTGAGCTATAAATGTTGTTAGAATGTTGCTTACTCGTGTTAAACGATGCCACCGCGTCAAATAAACGAGGTTTGTGCATTTGGACGTGAGCCCCGCGGCCGTTTTGGACGGCTCTGAAACGCTCTGTTTTGCCGAGTTTTTTATAACAGAAGGTAACATTGACGTCAATCCGTTCCCGA
>JAJHUR010112534.1:2356-13801 GCA_027495735.1 Lutjanus campechanus | reverse complement strand
GGTTTACCAGAAACAATTAGTGGTCGAGAGCTCTGAAGGGATTGTTGGGTTAATAAGGGTGTGTTAAAGTGAGTTAGATGATTCAGTGCTCTCCGTTCACACAGAAATTTATGTTAAAGTGCCCTTCAGCAAGACACTTAATCCCTGATTGCTTCAGCAGAGCTGCTCTATGTTGGCATTATAGACTGTGGATAAGGAGGCTGCCAACCACTGTGAAGTTGATCAGCTTTCAGGGTTAAATGAGTCCTGAACACCCAATCCAAATTTAGACTAGTGCCACACCACTGGCATATAGATTCCATCAGCAGTCATTGATATTCAAGGATCTTTTATACACCCAGAAGCATTAGGAAACAATGGACTCTTCATATCCACAGCTACAATGAGAAAGATTTGAGCACCTGAGGGATAAAAGAGGTAAAAGATCCTATGTTTGTCAGTTAAGATGGAGTGCTTAGTACTGCTGAGAGGGAAAATAGCTTATTCTTCATTATTTGGTTGCAGTTCCTCAGTATAAAGAAATATATACACAGAGCATACCAGAAAAATCAAAGGCTTGATATATAGAAAGCCTCCAGTCATATTTTATAGCTTAAACAGCAATAAAACCACGCTGAGCTGCAACATGTACACGCAGTCAGTTATCAGATAGAATATGTGTCTCGGAGGCTGGAAACACTGGCGAGAGTAGGCCCATAAATATGATTTAAATAGCACAAATCTCAATCATAACCCTTGGACGGGGTTAGAATAATCAGAGCTCCGATTTCATTAGCGCTGGCACAGAGGAAGGATGTTATTCAGCAGAGCAACCTCACCTCAGCTTGTTGAAACAACATCCTGCAAATCCCCTTTCTCACTGCTTCTCTCTGTCATGAACTCTGACTCATCCAGGTTTCTTTCTCACCCCCTTCACCTCCCGTCCTGCCTGCTTTTCTGTCTCTTTGTTCTGGTGTGCAGAGTGTACTGGCCCTCTGCCTTCTTTGGTTGAAGTGCATCCGATGTTTGCTTCAAGGTAATTGATTAAAGCAGTACATTTCATCATCCGGGAAAATAATATTTTCTATGAATGAAGACGAATAAATGAAACAGTGAATAAAAAGCTTGTAAAATATTGCTGCCTTAAAATAGCGGCTTCATAATCATTTTGATGCTACACTGATTTGTAATATGCCTGTTCCCGCACTATGCATCTGGTAACTGGTGCATAGTGCTTTACAACACCTCACACACCACCAACAATGTCGCTGATTTTGGTGAAACTGGATCATATTTTATGGAGACAAAGTTTTCTAGTTTTCCCTCTGATATCCTTCAGCTGCACTGCTTCAAGTAATTATTAGTTTCCTGATTGATAGTGAGGTAAACTGCTGCTAAATGTAGTTGCTGTTAGCTAGTTAGCTTAGCCGAGGTCAAGATCTACCTGTAAACAAATACAACGTGCAGGCTTCACAACAAAATCAACTGTACCTCACTTAATTACAGGACAATTTGCTTGTTGGAATTAAATTAAGTTCCTATAAATCAGCTCTATGCAAAAGCAATAACCTTCTGAATGGCCACAACTATGATTATGTGGTAAAATATACATCTCTCACTGCACATTGTATTGTCTATTAATTGATATTATTGGTGAACGTGCAGAGACATTGTGGTGACACACAAGCAGCAGCCCATGAGGTATCTATGTTTCCATATCTATGGATAACACCAGTAATACAGGAGCGTTGGACCCCTGGGAGGAGGAGGTTGTCAGGCTCAAGGTGGGGCTGTAATCCTGGCAGAGAGCAGTGACGGTGTCGTGCCAGAATGGCAGAGGTGAAGAGGACACTGATAGAGGAAAAAGAGAAAAAGAGCGACCGAGCAAGAGGCCGCCTGACAAGAGTAAATGTCACACTGGTTTTTGATTGTTTGTGCGGTTTGCTTTGCCTTGCGCTGCTGCATTTGCTTTATGTTTGGCTGTGTTGGCAAAGTTGTTGACTTACCAGTTTTAGATCATAAGTCAGGTAATCATAACACATGTACATGTATGGCGGTCCATATTTAAGATAGAGGTGTCTATGTCAGTGGTTCTTAAACCTTATCATGTCAAAGTCCCCGAAATAAATGCATGTTGGAGCACAGACCCCTGAACTTGTGAGGATTTTGGCTTAAGGAAAAATATGTGAGATAAAGCCTTCATAGTCAATCGATGATCAAATTAGGATCACTATAAATTACAATCAATCAAAATGGCCAACTATATTTCATCTGTTGTTGGTTCAACTTCCAAAAAATGTGATAAAAGTTGAAATATTCGATTCCTCCTTTTGCTGAAGACCCCCTACAACCCTTGCACCCCAGTTTGAAAACCACCGGTATAAATGAATTCCACTCTGAAACTGTGGGCCAAATTGCAAAACACAGAAAATCTTACATAATTATGCTTTAAAGACGTCTTGAAACATGCTTAGACAGAAGCAGAACGTATGGAGGGACTACACTGTGCCAACATCAGGATGGGGAATGGAAACGCTCCTTCTCACAGTCTTTCTCCTTCCTTCTCTCTCTGTCTGTCTTCCTCTCTGTGGCAATTTGCATTCAATGATGTCTTTATTTCCCCATCATCCCCTGGCGGCTTCCTGTGCCAACCAAGCAATCCGTGCCAACTTCCTGACCATGCCAATCCAATCACAGTAATCTCTCAAAGGGCCAGAGGCCAAAGAGCTGCAGCTGCGTTCCCATATATACATTTATATGTACGCATAAAGCTCCGGTGGCTCCAAACTCCTGTCTGTGTAAACCAATTTTAGCAGCCCAGATTCGGTGGATTGGATGCTCTGATGGTAAAATATACTGCTGAACAAAAACAACCCATATGTTTCTGAATTAAATATGCCCAGCTACAATTTCAGCTCAAAATTTTAAACATATTGCAAACTCTGTATGCAGGCAGCCATGTGTAAATAAACATTATTTACAAACTATGTTAGCTTTTTCTACACCTTGTTTCAGTTCTGTTTGTGGCTCCCATGTGTGTCCTTCACAAAGACAATAACACATTATATAAAAGACAAAAAAGACAATATATATTTGAAAACATTTTATTACTGAGGATATTAGGCTGAAGATTAATGACAACAGAGCAGCAGGACACGGTGTATTACAGCAGGTTTATTCACATGAGAGTCACTGGTTTAGTTTATTAAAATACCACAGTAATTTTCAGTTGTGGTGAGAGAAACCATAGAATTGTACTGCAGCTAACTGGTTGTTTGTTGCATCCCGGTGTTCCTGCATACTGCTACATTACAACAACAAAATTAGAAAAGAGCTGTTAAACCTTGATTAAAACACATCTACTGATTTTATATAACAATAGCTATGTTTACATGGACAATATTTAAACCATTCTGATTAGAAATTCCAACCTAACTGTTTACATGGACGCTTAATAAAGTGATCCGTGCATGCCCCTAAGCATTTATCAGAATATGACTTTTTTGACATGCGCAAAATGGTTCTTCCCACTGTGAAACGTCTAATCCGTCAGAAATAAAACAGAAGAAGAAGTTCTGGTTTGCCAACCACCAGTAAACAAAGAAAAACAAGTGTTTCTGCCCAGTAATTTTAAGATGGACTCACATCGTATCCTGGGAACAATATTTGTGTCTTCCAAACTACAACAAAGATCTTCCATATTTAGCTGAATTTGGAGGCCCCTGTGGACAAAAGCTATTTTTCTTGTGTAATAACCACAAAATATAACATCGAAAATAAAAATTATCTCAATAAAAATCTCCTCCTGATTCTTTTTAACTGGCTAATGTAGTACTCACTGTAACTTTGCCTGGGAAAATGTAAACACAGGCTTGTTTCATCTGACTTCAAGGAAAATCCAACCTGACGGCAGGCGTTAATAAGAACTATATAGAAACAGCCGGTCTGATCTTGTTTGTTTATGCAGATCATATAGAGATTGTTTCATTAACAGTTAAAAACTCCTTATAATCGCTTTAAATCTTTCATGGTTTCTAACAGAAAAGCTGTATCCCCTACTGTCTAGTTGTGTTTTGTTTTAGAAATGGTTCTGACCCTCCAGAAATGTTTATTCCAACCAGAGAGACACAATCAAATAAAGTGTGTTCATGGTTGTTATTTTCCCGTTGAAGAGATTATCAAAGGTTTACACCGCCTCTCTCAATCAGATTGAAAATTCATTCCGATCCAGCTGGATCGGATCAGTCTCTTCTGATTGAGGTGTTTACATGAGGCACTTTCACTCTGACTGGTTTGTTATTCTGTTTATTTGTGGAATATTAGGGTCCATGTAAACGCAGCTAATGACACAGCACAGATCACTCCATGGCACACCAGCGTGCCTCAACACCGTCACACCACTGGAGGAACAACAGACACTCATTTCTATTCTTGATTTAACATCGCTCCATCTCATACACAAATATGCACTAACAAGATTCACGCTTCAGTCGCTACAAAGATTTCTCAACATTTCAACTTGTGATCCACAGATGCAAACTTGTTGCTCACAGATGAAGTGATCAGTGTCGCCAGATGTAGAATAATCATATTCGTAGCATAACTTTAACTACTGTACAATATACGATCAATGATTTTTAAAAAAAGGCAGAATGTACAATAATTTTACCATTTCAGTTTGAGAGCAACCAATCACATCAGCACCAATGATCATGCCATCATATCAGCACTGCACTGATCAAGCAGCTGTTAGAACGGTGACAGCAGTGTGTAGGTCTGGGGCTTTTATTTTGACAAGTCAGAACTGAGGGAAATTCTTGTGCATCTGATTCTGTGTGAAGCGATACTATTCAATGTAGTATCCCGCCGCCTTTTCATGTTGTTTCAGTGGACAATAGTTTTTGTTAAAATACGGTAATTTTAAAGTTTAAGTACGATGTTGTTGTATTTTCCATCTGGCAACACTGGTGAGCATCTACAAGAGAGACAACTTGTAACACCAAGTCTCATCCCTCATGATTTAATTTGAATTATTGCCCAATAAAAGGCATCATTTTATAAACATAATCCGTTTCAATCATCACGTATGACCCGCTAGATGTGTGTGGTTGTATCTGTACCTGCCTGTAATTCTTTATTTTCTCATCATTTTGCTGTGCTCTGGATGCTTTAACATCCAAAATGTTGACATTTGACTTCCTGGGAATGAGACTCAACAATCAACTATTTTTGTGGTGTGTTTATGAAAAGCTCAGATAAATCCTACTGATTCTGCCTTTAATTATTAGAGCTGTAAATGCTCATAATTAAAATGTTTACAAGCATAGAGAATATATGAAAATACATATTCTTTTACGCTGTCAATATCTTCAAAATTGCTGTCAATATCCCAGGTTCAGAGAGACTAAAATGGCGCGTATCCATTCACTTTATATATCCACTTATCTGTTTTTGCATTGGTGTGTGTTGGCGGTTTGTTTATGTAGGTCGCCGAGCGAAGGCTGTGAAAGATGGAGCTGTTGGCTCGAATCCAAAATCTCATTTGGGCATAACGTTTAAATAGTAATCAAATAATAGCGCATTTGTCTGACAGATTGTGTTGTAAAAGCATCCCGCTAGCTAACATGGTATTTGGGCTCGCTGCCCAGATAACTCTCACTTCGGCTCTTAATGGTATTTCTCAAGTTGTCTCATCTGTCACTCACATTCTTTCATAGATAAACTGCCTCAGGTGGTGGAAAATGACACATTTATATGAGAATTTTGCTATTTTATAAACACTAAAAGGTGACATGAATGCACACAGTGTCCCTCGGCTGGTTCGTTTGCTCTGTTTTGGATTTATTTAATGAGTGTTCCAGTTGTCTGTCCTGCTGTTGTGTGCAGTTTGGGGGGTTTGAGACTCAACACAGAGCCGTGAGGACTAATTAATTACATTTACATTTAATTCACATGTTTGGATCTGGGCTCGGCTCCTCTCTGATGACTCTCCTGACACTTCATCTCTTGTCTTCACTGGATACAGAGACTGATAACACTTGAAAAAAAAAAGCACCCTTACTATAACTATAGCTGTATAACATTTTGTTGGATGTCTGAGCTCATTGCAGTTTTAATTAAAATATTTGGACACCAGCCAGCCTTTGAAATTACTGTGACAGTTCAGTGTTTGCATATGACAGCGAGATGTCAAATGATTCATTATTCAGGCAGACTGTTGTGTTTTTCTCATAAATACGGTCCATATTTAGTCTTTTCTTGTATAAGGTGCTTTTTTTTGTTTAGCACGCTCTTATTTTTAACAGAGCTTACAGTCAAGGACGGCTGTGACAACTTAGAAGAGAAATTGCCAATCCTCAACCTTGTATATGAATTAGTCTCTCATTGTCCAGTGTGGATCGGAGAGGAATCAAAAACATCAAGGACATTAGAATAGATTTTGGCACATGAAAATAGGTTTGAGGTGAAGCAAGTGCATGAAGGTTTGCAAAAACAGAACCTGTTTTTTTCAAATAAGCAACATAAAGCCCGTTCGTTGACACATGGAGCAGGTTCAGCGGGAAGGAGTGAAACAATCTGATGTTCGCTCATTTGCATCGCTTCCATTTAGGAAGCCACGTTACATGCCTAGAAAAGGAGAAACTGTTTTATGAGAGAAATCTCAGCTATTAGAGTCATTTTTTGAGGAATTAAAATTCTGAGCAAGTGTTACACAGTTAAAACTCTCAGCACACATGCTGCAGAAATTACAGAAAATCACCCAGCTTGCATGAACAAAGAGCATATTTGTGTGAAAAAAAAGTGCCGGATGGGTTTCAGTCTGCACCGGCTTTACAGGCCAAACTGTCAAATATTTCATTATGCTGCGGACCATCTGTAAATGGTCTGAAGTATAACGTAATTGGTTGCCAGTTGAGAGAGCGTCTCAATGTTCATTTTCCAGCCTAAGTTTAGCTCTCTATGCTGACTTATCCTCAACATTAAGTGTGTTTACTATTGCTACAGTGAAGGTGTCAAGCCTGAAATGTCATGGACTTTTTTTTTTTTTTTCAGACAAGGGAAATAAAGTCCCCATAGAGTAAGTGTATCTTAGCAATAAGCTCAGAATGAGGCTTGTTTAATAGGAACCTAGTGATAGGCCTAGTTTTTCAAAATAAAAGCACAAAACAGGAACTGTATCTTAACAGGGAACTAAGGAGGAGTCTTTTTTTTTCTCAAATAAATGCCAGATAAAGTAACTGTAACTTGACATGAAGGATGAGGCTTGTTTCAAAATAAAAGCCCCAGACAGTAACTGTATTTTAACTGGAAACTCAGGACATGCTGGGTGTTTCAAAATAAAATCCCTAGAGGGTGACTGTTGTTTTATTCTTGGAGGAATTAAAATGTTTTGTTACACAGTTAAAACATTAAAACCCTCAGCACACTTACTGCACAGGCCTTACAGACCAAACTGTCAAATTCTTCATTATGCTGCGTGACCATCTGTAAATGGTCTGAAGTATCGTATAACTGGTTGTCTATCGAGACAGCTTCTTTATGTCCTTTCCCAGCCTATGTTTAGCTCCCTGTGTTGACTTCTCTTCAACACTAATAAGTCCTCACGAGTGTGCCTTTACTGTTGCTACAGTGAAGGTCTCCAGCCTGAGCTTTAGCTGTCATGGAGCTTAATCTCCCTGGGGGATACATAATGTAAAGGTCAAACCAAACCAAACATCCCTTAACATCCAAGTCAATCTGCTCTGTTCTATATTAATCTCTATTTACACATCAAGCCATTGTTATCTATAGAAATTCTTCATATAAATATATAATATATATATTTGTATTTACATCTCTCTTCAAAAAAAAAGTCAGTAGTGCTGTGCAATCTATCCTATCAGAGTTAAATACAAATAAACAAACACATGTAGAGGTCAGTACAGGTAACATAAAAATGCATACTGTGCACCTGCAACTGTGATGAACCGACAGCTCGTCCCATCAGCTGCACCACCCGAAACAAAAAACAATCAGAGTGCTTGATCTGAAACTCCACACACTCAACTTCACCACAACACTTATGTGGTCGTCTCTCAGTCTTTTTTTTCTGTCTCTATTAGTCTCAGGGACCATCTCTGCGTGATCAGCGGTGTTGCCATGGTGACAGCAGTAGGAGCAGCAGGGTCACCAGGGTCAAAGGTTCAACGGACAACGTGTGGGCCGAGGCTCGAACAGCCACCTGACGAGGAAACACGAGTTAAGATACAGAATTATATAAGAATGGACCGTGTGGCACGATCTACAGACAAGAGGAGTGGAGGCAGGAGAGAGAAAGGACGTGAAAGGGAGGAGACGCCATGACCTACCTGCGGAGGTGAGAGGTGATGAGGAGGGACGGGGCGACGAGGAGGAGGGGGAGCCTTGTCCTTTGTGGCTGGACTACGACCGCTGGATGTATCACCTTTCTCATCACCTGAGAAAAACAGAAAATGATACAGCATAGCATACAGAAGAGTTTTAAGAGTCTGAAACTGTGGGCTTTTTTTCATTTTCATTCACTAAGCCTCCATTGAAACTGTTTGGAGCCTCCCTAAGGTGGTGCACCTCCCAATTTGAAAACCTCTGGTATACAGAACATAACAGCAGAAGTACATTAAGAATAAAAGTGGTTATGTATGCTTTTATCAACACCATCCACCCTGATCCAAACATATTAATTTGAACAAGCTGCATTTTATTTTGTTAAACCACACATGGTGCATTGTACTGTATTAAAAGCAAGTTGAAGCAGACAAAGATTCTGGTTTGGTGGCGATGCAGAGCAGTATTTCACAGTATAATTGGCACAAAAAGTGAACATTTGTGTTTGAAACATTCTAAACAAGAGTGTTGAGATATATAATGAACAGTAGTGGTCCCAGGTCAGATCCCTGGGGTGCACCCTTGCAGACTTTAAGGGGGCTACAAATGAAACCTTCTGCCTGTGCGCACTGAAAAGAAACACACTGTGCATGAAAAGGGCTGCACAATGTGTGTTGCAGATTCAATAAAATCAAATGTTAATCGTAAACTAGGGATAGACAGAGAAAAGGACGCAACAACCACTGTAATGGGGATGGGCTTGGTCATTCAAAATAAAAACCCTTAACAGCCACTGTGTTTAGCAGGAAACAAGCAATAGGCCTAATTTTTCAAAATAAAATCCACAGACAGTAAATGTATCTTAAGAGTGAACTCAGGATGATGCTATTTTTCAGAATAAAAGCCCAGTGTAGTAACTGTATCTTGACATGAAGTTAAGGATAAGGCTGTTTTTTGTTTTTTTTTAATTAATAAAAGCCCAAAACAGCCACTGTATTTTAGCAGGAAACTGGGGATGGACCTAGTTTTTCAAAACATAACCCCTCAACAACCACTGTATTTTAGGTGGAAACTAGAGATGTGTTTTTCAAAACAAAAGCCCCAGACAGTAACTGTATCTTAACAGAGACTCAGAATGAGTCTATTTTTCAAAATAAAAGCCCCATATTGTAACTTATCTTAACATCAGTGCAGGGCTGCGTTTAGCCATGACAAAATGTAGCAAAATATTTATATCAACAGAAACGGCACTGCGCTAAAAACCCTGTTGTGTACACAAGTGTACTGCAGTGAGCTATCTTTTTATTTCTTTTTTATCACTGACTGATTGATTGGGTTACACCTTTGACACACCCACCAGACAAGGGAAAACATACCTCAAAGCCCATTGCATAACATTGCACACACTTTTGAGATTACGAGTCGTTCAACCTGGAACCCATATAAAAACAGTAAACACTGTTTCCAGGATGTGGCTCATTTTTCAGAATAAAAGCCCCCAACAGTCAATGTATGTCAACAGGAAACTAAGGATTATTTCAATGTAAATGCCCCCAAAAACAAACTGTATCTCAAATGGGAACTCAGGATAAGGTGGGAGTTTCAAAATAAAATACCAAGAAAGGAGTTTTAGATCTGATATCGGTATTGCACTTTATCTCTACAGTATTTCCAAGCCTTATCTACTTATTCATAGATTAATCACATTCAAAATGTATTTATTAGTACTAGTGCTATTAGCATGGGGATACGTACCAAGCATCAGGCACACTCAAAATTCCTTGAAAAATGTTCTATTCTTCTATCATTTCTTATCTGCTCATATGCAAACTAGTTTTCACACACAGCATGTGGTGTTAAGTTGACAGTTTAATAGTTATACTTACGATGTGAAGTATATGATCATAAAGTATAGATTATATATTACATAATTCTTATATCCCTTTTTAAAAATTTGATTCTGATTCTATTGTCTGTTTGTGTTAACTAAATTTGTTGTTTTTGTTTTTTGTTTTACTTTTAATTTCTTAGTATAATTAAACAGCTTTTTCCATTTGCTTTTATTATTGTTCTTTTTTTTATTGTCTTGTGTAATGCACTTTAAAGCCTGGTTTCTGAGTGCTCTACAGATACAGATCTATTCTCCAAAATAATATAATATATGACATGATACTTATCTTGAATATGGGAATTACCCTGCTTCATTAATCCACATTTACAAGCAATGAGCCCACATTTAAGACTCTGAAAAGATCAATTAAATGAACCAAAACAAGTTCAGGCCTTTGCAATCATTTTGAGAGATCTTGTTTAAACATACCTCCATAAATAAACAAGTCCATAAAACAGTCGAAGTCAAGATTTGTGGAAGTCATTTCTGGTTCTGTTTTTAGTCTCATGATTGCACAAAAATCTTGCATTAGTTACGGCTGTTTTGTTGTTGTTTAAACCTGAAAGATTTATGGATTTCACCCCACCCACCCGCAGTTCTGCACAAATGTGAAAACTGTCACCTCACACACAAACACACACACACAAACACAGATGTGTGAAAAGTTGCTTCATTTAATGGGCATATGGCCGGACTTCACCAGCTGCTTTCATGCTTTCATATGCATGTATGTAGGTGTGTGAGTGTGTGTGTGTGTTGGCTGTAATCCAGGCCCCTCATGGGAGGAACACAGGTAAATGAGTGGATTAGGACAGGAGGGAGACAGTCTGTGCCGCCAGCTAAATGTGCACACACACACACACACACAGACACAAAAGCAGAGACATTCTCATACTCACCTGCGCTGTCACAAAAAACACTCAGTCACAACATGCTCTATCCTGGCACATACACACACACACACACGCAGACACACACACACCTGCTTGGGCAGAAATCTGATTCGGTCTCTTACAATACACATTGTCCTGCAGTACAATAGACAAAGAGCCTCTTTCAGTCGCTGAGGAATGAGGCAAGTTGTTAATGTTCACACACTCACACAAATATTATATCTCATCGTAATACAGATATGAAGAAATCAGGAAAACAGCCACATAAATACACACATAAACACAAGCATGCACACACTAGAGAAAGAAATTCAAAACCCAGACGCAGACACATACCAC
>JAJHUR010112532.1:2233-14794 GCA_027495735.1 Lutjanus campechanus | reverse complement strand
TAGACAGATGTTTAAGAGAAACCTCGGCCTCAGTGGTTTAATGCAACTTGTTTTGTTGATATTAAGGGTGAATGGAACAACAGGAGGAGTCTCTTTGGTTTCCCTCCTGTTGTTCTTAAGAGAAAGTAGGTAAAAAGTAAAGTAGAAAGTTAAGTCACAGTGCAGTGATGCGTAATGACACCTGAAATATAATGTTGATTACAGAGATGATAATGAGGTTAAACACAAAGAATCAGACCATTATCATAATCACATTCACAACTAGGCCGCTGCTGTTTGACACAACACACACAGTGTTTACACAGGAGCATCTACCAGCATATTGTGTTTATTGCCAAAACATATGTATATTTATATATAAAAAAACAACAGTGTAGAGTAAAATGCTTTTTCCTGAGATAAAAACATTTTTTCTATAAATGTACAGTGTAATTATGGTCCTTTTACAGCCAATCAGCAGCAGGTGCTCCATTCATGCACAGAAATGGGGGGAATTGCACATCTCGTCAGAGGAGGAGCAATTTTTTTGTACAATGACGGAAGCAGTTTGATAATTCTGGAGAAAATTTGCATTTGTAATGGTTGGGAATAAAAAAACAACACATTTCTCTGTGTGGCAATGTTTTACAATGCAACATGATAACCCAGAGAGAACCGTTAGTTTACGAAACACAATAAAAAAAATAAGAATAATAATCTAAAATTCCCCACAGTCGTACAAAACTACAACTCAATCAAGAATATATCCATGATAGGGTGAGTCTATCGCTGCCAGTTGGGGATTTGTCATGATTTTGCTGATTTAATGGCCTGAATGAATCAGAGCCGCTGCTCAGCCAGGACTCGAAATTAACTTTTTCCCCCACAACTCTCCTGAATTCTACTGAAGTTCTTCTGAAATTGCTGCTCACTAAACCTTTCCTTAACAAGTACAGCAGGTTGTACACAATTACCTCCATGAGTGACCAAGAACGATTGAATGACCTAACAGTCATTTACATTCACTGCAGGACTGTTAATGTCACTTGTCACTTGAGTCCCAGTTTGTAGTCGGTTTATCCAAATAAAGCCTATTTGGAAATTTGCTTGAGTTTTTTTTTGTGTAATGATTAGTTTCTCTACTGTCCCAGACACTGAACCTTTCTGTCCCAGCTGCTACTTTTACAGAACATCCTTGATTTTGAGCACTGAATAGGTGAAAGAACATCTGATTTCTTGACATTTAGCGAGTTTATTTATTAGACTATTTGAAAGTAACATAGCAAACTTGCTATATCAGCAATCGCTGGTTGGAAGGCCGCCAGTAGCCGGTTTGAAATATTTTAATATATCACGTAGGGCTGCGCATCGATAACCGGTTTTAATTTGGAACCGGATCCGCAGTTAACCAATTCCTTGGAATCGCTGGTAAAACTCCATTTCGGTTCCCTTATCGATTCCTCCCGGGGTGTGCTAATACAGCAAACGAACGCACCCCACGAGCAATGCACGGACGTCATTCCATGTGCTTTTTGTTGTTGTTGCTGCCAGAGCCCTAGAGATAGATAGATAGATATCTCTAGGGCTCTGGTTGCTGCTAGACGGATTATCTCAGTTGCGGAGATGTCGCCGGCTCTCGCTAAACGGTCAAAGGTGTTCTGATTGATTCTGATTGATATTGTGTACTCAGAGCCAGTGATGGGAATAACGGCGTTAAACCAAACGGCGTTACTAACGGCGTTATTTTTTTCAGTAACGGATAATCTAACTAATTACTATTTCCATCGTTACAACGCCGTTACCGTTACCGACAATTAAATGTGATGCGTTATAAACTAAAGCTATTCATTGAAGCCCTTGTCATCCGGCTCGCTGAACAGCTGTTTTTTTTTTTTTTCTTTGGTGAGGGACGAGGGAGGGACGGGACACCGATTGGCTGAAGGTAGAGTAAGCTTTCAACACTGAAACACGCTGAAACACTCTGCTCAACGAGCAATAGTTACTTTCCCTGGTAACTAGTTACTTTTATAGTGGAGTAATTCAGTTACTAACTCGGTTACTTTTTGGGAGAAATAACTAGTAACTATAACTAATTACTTTTTAAAAGTAACGTGCCCAACACTGCTCAGAGCTCCATGTTCTGCCTTGCTCAGTTATGTCCAGCCCTGCCCCTGTCCTGCTGCCCAGCCCTGTCCAACCCAGCTTGTAAATTATTTTTATATTAATAAAATCTTTTTTACTATATCTGTAGTCACATAGTACTTATTTTTCTGTAGTGAGAATTGATAAGAGAATTGATAAGGAATTGGATCGATAAGCAGGGATTGATAAGGAATTGGAATCGCTAAAACCTTATCAATACACAGCCCTAATATCAAACCACGGTGTCTTTAAAGGCCACACCTGTAGGGATGAGATCTGGAGCGCAGTTATAAATAAAGCGTTTAATAAAGGTGCAGTAACCTTACACAGCTTATTAAAAGCTTTTTTTAGCCGTATGCTCCAGATCTTCTTGTCTTGTCTGTTATAAACTGGAAGTCGAAGTAAAGCCACACCTTGGATGATATGCAAAACTGTTTGACCAGAAACAAGTTAAGAAAACTTTCCCAATCAAACCTCCACCCAGCGTAGCAGCGTCTTCTTACCCTGGACACGCTCGCTTCTCAAATTTTGCTTAATGAGTTCCACTTCCAGCTGCGGAGTCGGTTTCATATCAGAGCTAATTGTGGCTGTGGGGGGAGTGTACGAGATCTGGGATTAAGAAACCCTCGACAGTACTAGAAGAGTCTTTGAGGGCAGAAGATGAGAGGAGTGTCTGTCCTCTGTGAGTCTGAGTCTGATCAAACCTCAGTTATTAAGTTTGTTTCAGGACGGAGAAAAAAAAACAAAAAACAAAAAAGACACCTAAGGCTATTTTTCTTTGTTTATCTCCTCTGGGCAGTCTGCTCTCTCCCTCTTCACCGAAACAGTCTCCTCCTTAACGCTCCCGTCGTCCGTTAGCGCCGTCGCTTCTCTTTTCCTCTCCTCCTTCACGAGCTCCTTCTTCACCTTCTTCACCTTCACAGGTGGCGGTTTGACGTCGTCGGCGGACTCGGAGGTGCCCGTGGAGCTCTCGCAGACGGTCGGACCCTCCCACTTGGGGATGTCCAATCCCAGCAACTCCATCAGCTGTTTCATGACCTCATCCACGTAACCATGGATACGTAAATGTGCATGCTTGTCCTACGAGGTAGAAATTCACACATATTTTAAACCACGATTTTGCTCTAATTTGTTCACAGCGTTTCATGTGCCAGGTGGCGGCGTGTGCACGAGACTCACGTGTTTCGTGGGCTGCAGGTTGACGATGGCCACTTTCCCGCCTTTGCGCTTGGTGAGGAGTGGAAGGTCTCCGCTGGGTTTGATCTGCATGGAGGTGCCGAGCGTCAGCACCAGGTCCGCTCGTCTGGGTGCAGACAGAACAGGAATAACAGTCACAGTCATGTGCAGCTGCTGGCGACTTGTCTGGTACAGAATGTTCCATCACATTTGAGTCACAGCACCGAGGATCTGTTTCTTTGAAAAATGATTTCTTGGTGATTATTGGAAAACCCAGAAGGACGTTTAAGAACACTTGCTGAAGGCATTCGCAGAATCCACACACTCTTCTTACGAACAGGATGTGCCCTGGTTACACCACATAACTTTCAAAGTTGTCAGATTGCTGTACTGTTCACGCTACGCAACTTTCTGCCTCGTGTTCGAGAATCCTGAAGTTTGCACACTACTGTGACTGATGAGTGGCAATGGTTCACATATTACAAGACGTTTCGCCTGAGGAATCCCCCATGAGTCTGTCTGCTCTCCAAACTCTGTTTTGCCACAAAAACACACTAGAAGTGATTTCGATGATTAATGAAGCATTAATGAAGAATCAGAGTGCGGCTGTTGAATATATTTGGGCTTCTCTGGCTGCTGTTTTGGTGCTCTTCTGTCTCTACCTCGCTGTTATTCCTTCTCCTCTCCTCCCACAGCTGATGTCCCCGACACAAACAGATATTAAACTTGCTTTTTATCTTTCAGGTGTCTGAGAGGCATCAGCGAGCTCTGGGTTGAGTCTTTGCACGGGTTCACACAGAGCGATCGTCGCCCATGGGAGCAAGCACCGATTTGCCTCTGATCCTGGGGCTTTTAACAACAATCTCCAAAACCTGACGGGCAAGTGCGAGGAGAGCTCAAACCCTGTAGTGTGAACTTATTTATGACCTCTAAAGGACCACCTGCACGGCCTTCACGGCCCACACTTTGAGATTCACTGTTCTAAGCTGTATACAGAGAGAAAAATAACGGAACACTACTGTCTGTAGTGTCTGAAACACCTGCAGTGTTCAATCATCCACACTGTGTACATTCGCAGTATGGACTATTTGTAGCAGAATGATTTTAGCCCTGGGCTAAGTGCAGAGTGAAAAGCCCTTCATGTTGAGTTGGGAAAAGTGGTGCAACTTGGGAAAAAGGCAAAAAAAAAAAACCCCAATCTTTTCTTATTTTCAACAAACAGAATTTATTCATCCACATGGTCGGAAAAGTCTGTGAGGATTCTGGACCTTCAGAAGAGCCAAAACTGTTATAAACGACCTGCTGAGTTTTTCAAAGACTGAAGATTATTATTATTATTATTTTATTTTTTCGAGAAATGCATGCTTAGTGCTGTCACTCAAATGTAATGTTAAAACACGAGAGGCACAAACTGTTCAGCTGCTTTTCAGCAACACACATCAAGCAAAACCATCTCCACTTCAAACCATCTGCTTTCTCCGTCCCGTCGTAATGAAAAAAACAAGCATAAACAGAGAAATGGAAGTTTTCCGGATGTAAGTTTAGTCTTGCAAGCACCTGCACAGGATACCACCTCTCCTTATCCATATAAAGTAAAAGAAAGGATGAAAGAATAATTTAATTAAAGCAAGACACTGCCTGATTATGTATCATACATCTGTGTCGTGCTGCAGCGGTGCTGTCAAAGAGTGAAATCAACACCAAACCTCAACGACAACATTCAATTATTCCTTAAAAAATTTTTTTTTTAAAAATCATAGTTTCAAACCATCTATTTTTAAGCATTATATGAAACATCGGGCAAACAAGTCTACTTGTATATTTATCTCAACATACGCATGTCTTTTAAAAGATCTAAATACCTACAAATTATAAAATAAACAAAGAAAATAATATACGCTGTAAAACTTCATCGTCATATCAACTTTATTTATCGATGCCTTGGGTTGGTTAGCTGGCACCAACCCAAAGAGTCTGTGTTTTAACGTCCTGAGAATGAGATACAACGATCAAATATAAAGCATTTCTCAAGAATCACTTACTGCACCTGCCCGGCCGAGAACCTGTGAGGCAGATAGCCGCGGTAGTGTCGTGGCATTCATTTTCACAATCTCAAATTTCTGTTTTGTTTTTTACAATTCGATTAATATTTGTTGACATCCCCAATTCAGATTTTTGTTGCAACAAATAAACCCCCTTGTCATCGACCTGCGAACAAATAACTCGAGCGTTCAGTGGTCTGAGCTACAAACTCCTCTTTGTGATTGAAATGATGATTATGCATCATTTATGATCCCTGACAGGAGACATCAAGGTGAAACACAAACATCCCGTTCGTTCATCTTGCTGTTCTGTGAAACGTACAATAAAAGCTTTTTGTGGTGCCCTCAAAAACCCTCAAAAAGGTTTTTCAAACGAAGGCTTATTTACATATCTGGACACCGATCTAACATGATTTCACAGTCTCCAGTTCACAGGACTCGTTTGATCACCCACAGTTATTATCGTTTTGTATTTTTCATTAGTTTTTAATTTGTTTTCAATTCAGTTCCTGTTGGTTTCCAGCGTGGGTTTGCCCATTTTAATTTAGTTTGTTTAAAAATGTTCACTTTTAGTTGAGTTTTTAGATGTTTCGGTATTAGTATTAGTTTTTTTTATTATAACATGTTGGGTATTTGTCAGGGGCGACAGATTCAAAAAGTTCAGATTAGGTGTTAGAGAACAAACATGAGACTTTGTGAAGGGAATCGACTCACAGTAATGTGGACACCTCAGTCTCAATAAACAGATGCAGTTGACAAATTTTCCCCAATGGACAATAACCAGACATTTCCTGAATATTTTTTATTTTAGTTCAGTGAGTACACAATATCGTTTCGGTTTTCTTTTTTCTAAAGTCTAGTTTTATTTTTAGATATGTTTGTCATATTGTTTTAGTTTTTATTTTAGCTCTAGTTAAGTATAATAACTTTGGTTTCAGCTACTGTACACTATTTTGTACTATTTTTGCCAGAGAAGAAATAGGTACATTAAATAGAAAATAGTTTAGTCAAAGTGAAAAAGGAAACAATTGAGCACAAACTGCTGCAATTTTGTCTCACTCACCTGCTGGCATCGTCTGCTTTGTTCAGGTCTCGATCAGGGAGAGCGTCCTCCCAGTCCAGTATCGTGCTGATCAGCTTGCCTCTGTTTGAGAAAAAAACCAAACAAGAATACACAGTCATACTCATGAATGAATCGTGACCGTTTACTTCAAAATTGCGGCGAAAGCGCGTGTTCACCTGCAGGCTCTGAGTCCTCTGGATCGAACCACCTCGCAGTAACGTCCCGTCGGTTTCAGCCCCATCACGCCGATCACTTTGTCTCTCACGTACTGCCTGGAAAAACAAAAGACTCCTTCAGATTAGGTCTCCATCCAACCACATCAGCTCTAGTTCAGTTAAAAAGCTGCTTGCAAGCTAATAAATTCCATTTATACACATGAATCAATACACAAAATGTGATAATACGGACTCTGTGGCAACTTCTTTAGATAAATTAGACAACTTTTACCTCCAGAGAGGCAATTTTTCTAAGACATGGACTCTACGAGATTGTGGAAAATGCTTGTTAAGGATATCAGGGACTCATGTAGCTGCTGCACACTTGGTTAAATATATATTTACGCCTTTGTTCTGCTTCATCCCAGAGGTAATCTACTTGGATGAGAGCTGGAGACAGTGCAGGTCACTGGAGTAAAATGAAGCCCCTGACATGTTCGTGGAACATTTTGAGATAATGAGCGCTCTGTGGAAGAGGACGTTACCCTGCAGGAATAAAGGAAGAGGACCCACGGTTTGCATTAAAGTGCATCGTGTGTGCGCAGGAAAAACACTCGACCTTCGACACGAGGCAGGAGGCATCAAGGATTCACAGTGTTTTATTTGGTCCAAGTTGTGTCTCAGACTACTGTGAGAAAAATATCAAAGATTTACCGCACTTGCTCACGTAATTCCAATATACCGTTCACGACTGTTGTACCTTCATCCTCTTGTCTTTATGGGCTGGAAGCCAGCGTGTTTTTTTCTGCTGCAGCGGGGCATTTATTTCAACACGCGTGTGAGTTTTCTGTGATGTTTTTTTCTGCACGTCTGAGCGATTACTTGTTCACTCCTGGCTTTGCTGTGAACTTGAGGTCTGGTCAAATGGGTCAAGCCTGGCCTTTCTCTTCTGACCTCTGTTACCGCTGCCACTGATTGCCTATTTTTTCGCCGTCTGTAGAATCTGCAGCTTGAAATTAACAATTTTCTTCAGCGTGTTGCAACAGTCCTGGATTCTGCTTTCATCTGTCCCTGACTTTACAAACTTTGGCCCACATCAAACTTCTTTTTTTTTTATCCCCCCAGTCATTGCTGCTTATTAAACCTTAATAGGTTTCACAAAATTACAAGAATCTTAACAATGCAATTAATATTTAGACACTTTACACATTAATGACCAATGTGGTGCAGCTCAGTCAGCACGTGGAACTTTTCTAGCAGTGATTTAAGGATAAAACAACCTTGAATAACCCTGCGTATTAACATTTTTACTGTGTTCAGTGTTTGTGACCATTTATACTCAGAGCCAAATGTTACACATCTCACTCTGCTTAACCAAGGGTGCAACGTGTGGGGAAAATACTAATCTCTATAAACAGATATCTGCATATGAATGCACAATCTGTCGGCATATGGGAATGCATATGAATGCTAAACTGTTGTGAGAACATAGCTGATGGGAAAAACACAGACTCGGGTCCTGTCAGATCTACTGCTGCTAGGTTGATGGATGCACCTCTGAGCTAAAAAAAACAAAACACAAAGATGTAACAATTGCAACACTGCACATTTTTCAATATCTTACTACAAATGCAGACACGTACACATGCAGCCCGAGTGACTGACGTTACATTTATTCATCACATGTTGTTAACTTACATGTTTTGTGAGGCGACTGCTCTGAATTTTATTAAAAAAAGAAATCAGTAGGAGGCAGAGCTTTCTCTTACTGAGCCCCTCTTCTTTGAAATAGTGTTTCTATTCAAATCAGAGAGGCTACAGCAGGCAACTCATTCAGAAGCAAACTCAAAACACATCTTTTCCATCAACCTTCAACCTCTTTCAGTCTGCCTTCAACACTGAACTACGGTTAGTCAACAGTCAGACAGTCTAAGTGAGCATGATTACGTACTGTCACTTTCTTTGTATATATAAATGCATCATCTTACTTCTGTAGGTTTTTAATGTGGTTCATTACTATTATTGTATGTTGTTTATGTTCTAGCTACATTTTTGTGTGTTTATTGGGGTTTATATTATATGTACAGACCTTTGAGGCATGCTTTATGATATCGTGCTAGAATGAACATTGACTTGAATCATATGTTCAGCAATACAGTTTCCTACCACCGTGTCAAAAACAATAAATTCTACATGAAAGACTGACCATGAAAAGTGCAAAATCCAACATGGCTGCCTTCACGTTCTGAGTCTTCGTACCTTATTTTATAGTAAAATCATGTTGAAAATGCGTGTATCAAATTTGATACAGCTAGTACATAAGAAATAATTAGATATTTGTATGTGTTTTTTTACATATGCACCTGCTCTCATTATAATAACTTGTGTGTTGCAAACAGTTATTAGCAAGTGAGCACTTGCTAATAATTGTCTTTGTAATTGTTTTCTTCTAAAACAATTAATTACTGCATTACTGGGCTATCATAATTGTTTGTTATATTGACCAGTTCAGTTTACGCTGACTAAGTTGTTTTTGCCTGCGAAAAAGCAAAACAAAAATTTTCCTGTTTGAAAAAAAAGAACCAAACTAACTTTCCAAAATCAATGAACAATACTTGTTATTGTTTCTAAAATAAGAATTACTGTGCCTGATGTATCATATATGATACAAACAAAATATTCAATATGAAAATGATCCAGAGTTTCTTTTTTTGATTTTGTCAAAAGGTTCAAAAAGATTTTCAGTTAATAAAAAATAATAAAAATCTGGCAATTATTTCATGTGTGAGGCTTTACAGGGTTAATATTTTTTTCAGGTGAGAAAGTATTTTTTAATATGTTGCCAGTTTATCCAAATAAACCCTATTCGGAAATTTGCTTAGACATTTTTATAATAAGTGTCTCTAATGTCCCAGATTTGTCCCCAGACACTGTACCTTTGTGTCCCTGGTAGAAATGTCGAGATACCAGAGTTTTAAACTTCGATATTTGTGTAAGACGATTTAAAACGATTCTCAATACCTCATTCGGTATCGCGGCAAAAAGAAAAAAAAAAAGTCCTAAGCACACAAAATAGGATTTTTTTTCTCCATTTTTTAGTGGCAACCTGAGCACAACCTGCTTTATGTTTGATACTATTAAATGTTAGAAATGTATTGTTTTTAAACACAAAACAGACCAAAAAGTTGCAAAACAACTCCCGCACACAATCTAACTTGCTATATAACATTTATTTGCGATGTTTCGGTACTTGAAAAACGATCGATACTTCGATACTTTTGACAACCTTCGTCCCAGGTGCTTTTTATTTATTTATTTTTTGTCCCCGGGACAATCTCTAATTTTAAATGCCGTCTGCAGCGTGTGAAAATCCCAGGAGGGCGCCAGTTTCTGGGATGCTAGAGAGACAACAACAACAACATCTGGCGCACATCTGACACCGTGCATACTAATGTCAGGTGGTGAACAGTTACTGAACCTCCTGTCTCGCATGTTTTTGCAAATCGCGTTGCCGCTTGATCCTCTGTCTGTTTTTACCAAACAGGTGTGCCTGATAAAAACGGGCTGAAAGTGAAAGCTTTTAGAGATGAGAATTATTTTCTGAGAACATTTCAAGATGAAAATGTGTGTGTTTGGTGCTTGTGTGTGTGAACATACCTGCCACACTTCTCACACTCCTCCACAAACATGTTTCCATGCAGCTCTGATAGCAGATCCCTAATAGAGCAAGAGGGAGAAAAGTCCACATGGGCAGAAAGATCACAAAGATGATATTCACTCAGATCAACGTCTCTAAAGTTAATGTCAGGACTCTTTAACACAACTTTTTCCTCGGTCCGTCTTTTGCAGCTCACGCTCAGATAAACACTCTGATAAATATTCTGAGGCCATATTCACGTCTGTGCTCCAGCTCGCACCTGAGCAGATTAGTGCCAACTGGTTTACTTTACCAGTTCGTCTGTCTGTCCCACTGATTTCCTCAGAGAACCACCACTTCGCCGTCTACCCTCGCCTGGGAAAAAAAATAAAAAAAGACCTGACTGATGGAGGGTGGAGGGAGAGCTAAGACATGGCTTCCAGGGAGAGTAAGTCTTCCAATATGCGTAAAAGCTGGATGTACGTACTGAATGAAAAATTGGATTCATGGCCCTGGGTTAGTCCAATGTGATTGGATAATCCGGAGTCAGACCAAACATTTTCCATTCCACTGAACATTATTTGAAGTTATTTGAGCCGTATTTAAAGAGTGGCTCATTTCTGGCGCCGTTACAGCTGTTATCACAAAGCAGCAGATTCATACTTAAAAACAATGAGTCACAACCCAACAAGTAACAAACTGGCGTGACACAATATAGTCGCACAGCTTACAACGCTGCAAGATTTAGTGCCTGTAAAATATAAGAAATGATGAAAAATATATAAACCTATAATGCGTTTGTTTTATCATAAGGAATTCACTGCAGCGTCTGAACAAGTTAACTTTTCCTCTAAGTAAGAGCCTCACGTCCACCCCTCACTTATTCATTCCCCCTCCTCGCCTCGCTTTGCTTCAAGCACGGCAACGTCCCTAAAATGTTCTCTGATTAGCATACGGAGAACATTTTCATCTACGCTTGGATCATTCTGTGAAAACGAGGCCGTAATCGGTCAAACAGTATCTGATGATACATCTTTAAAGCTGCACTAATAAAATCTAGAGCTGCAACGATTAACCGAATTATTGATTATTAAACTCATCACCTGCTATTTTGATAATCGAGAGGTCAAAATTCTTTGAATCCAGCTTCTTAAAGGTGAAAATATTCTGTTTCTTTGCTCTTCTACTACAGTAAACTGCATATTTTTGGGTTATACAAAAAAAAAAAGACATTTGAGGATGTTATGTTGGGCTTCAGGAAACATTGACTGACATTTTATAGACCTACAGACAGTATAAATAAAAAATAAATACAAATAAAATATTCTATATAACAACAGGTGAACTCACTACATGTAATTCAAAGGTTGACACTCACAGTCACGAACCCGCAGAGAATTATCAACCGACTCTGCAGTTCCTGGAGTGTTTTAGCATCTTTAAGCTTATCGTTGTGGTTTTATATAATTTTAGTAATATCATTTACACAATCACACGTGTCACAAAGTGATGAATCTCACCCCATCCTTGCTTGTGAAACCTTTGGAGGATGCCCCTTAAATACCCAATCACGATGCTGTCACCTCTCATCAATTAACCTGTTTACCTGTGCAATCTTCCAAACAAGTGTTTTTTGAACATTCTTCAACTTTCTCCCTCTTTTGTTGCCCCGTCGTTGAAATATGTTGCGGGCATCAAATGTCTCAGCTTTGTCTGGAATCAGAGCTGTACTTCGCCAGCACCAGAGCAAAGTTAGTGACTAGCTGGTGAACATAGTGGAGGCATTTAGCAGCTGAAGAGCCTGATATTTCCTCAAGGAGTTGTTAAAGACCAAAAACAGTGCCAAGGGAGAGTGAATATTGGATTTAAATTCATCAGGTGCACACAAACACGACTCCGACTGAATGCTAATGTTGTTCTGTGTCTGCTGGGAGTGTGAAGTGTTTAACATGTTCACCGTTAACAGCTTCCTGGGTGGTAATATATCAATGTTGTAGCTGATTAATCGATTAGTCAATCAAAACAGGCAACTACTTCAACAATCAATTAAGTCATTTTTTCCAAATAAACATAATAAAATTTGATTGTTGTAGCTTCTTTTCTTGTCTTAACATAACAGTAAACTTTGTTTTGAACTGCCAGACAAAACAAGACTTGATGACAGCTTGCACAGGACACTGTGATGGGCAATTTCACTGCTTTCTGAAGTTTTATAAAAACAAAATTATTCGTTGCTGAAAGGAAAAAATATTCAGCAGATTAATCAAAAGTTAAAATAACTGTTGCAGCCCTACAGTGCTGTATTTGGAGCTTGTTCCACTGCACCCATGTGGGACTAAAACAAACAAAAAAACAACTGAGATTTAA
>JAJHUR010112529.1:1347-12214 GCA_027495735.1 Lutjanus campechanus | reverse complement strand
CATCCATCCATCCATCCATCCATCCATCCATCCATCCATCCATCCATCTTCTTCCGCTTATCCAGGCTCGGGTCACAGTGGCAGTGGGCTAAGCAGGCGGCCCACACTTCCCAGCAATGTTTTCCAGCTCCTCCTGGGGGATTGCGAGGCGTTTCCAGGCCAGATGAGATATGTAATCCCTCCGTCGAGTTCTGGGTCTACCCCAAGGTCTCCTCCCAGTTGGACATGCCCGGAAAACCTCCAGAGGAAGGTGCCCAGGAGGATCTTAATCAGATGACCGAACCACATCGGCTGCCTCATTTTGATGGGAAGCATTAAAATGGGTTTATGTTGGATTTCTCTTGGTAAGACTTTATTTGAAGGGGAGCGAGTCAGACATTCATTTTTAATGTGATGTTGACATTGTATTGGAACCCTAACACTAACTTTCCATGACATAATGGACCAAATGACACTTAATGACAGCAGTCATGAATATTCATAAAGAGTCTTTCACGCTGATGATAGATGTAATGTCATGATTGTGACAGTCTTAAGGCCTTTACACACACACAACAGCAACACAAATAAACGGCATGAAATTGCAAATATTTCAGTGGTGAAATTTTGACCTGCTTTTTGAAATTAAGCTTTTAAAAAGAAATTGCACTGCTGCAAAAAAAAGATGTAATTAGCATCAAGTGAACATGACCTGGGGCTCCTTTTGCTTAACAAAAAGAAGAGAAAATCAACATACCTGGGCTCCCCCACGACTGAGAAAGAGACAAGTTGGTGAGTTTCACTGGTTCAGAGCTGCAAGTGTACCACAGCTGTTTCAGCACATATTTCAGGATGGCACCAAGTTTGAAGCAGCAGAGGAGTGATTTCAGAGAGCTGATTGATCCGGATCAGCCCCTAGCTGTGGGTAAGATTTGTAAAGAGTTTCAGCTGTGCGCAGCGCACATTTGGTTGATTCATATCCAAAGGAGGGAGGTCGCATGGTTGGAAGTTTAAGACGTTTTCCACTGTTTCCCTCATTGTCTACTCCTCTCCACATGTTGTCTTTGAAATTACAGTCTCTGTAGATGTTTTCCCTTTTAATGTATAAAAAATAGAGTTTTGGGAAAGAAGCGATCTGCCATGTTGTGACTGAGGCATTGTTAACAACGTGGAGTTTGATTGGTCAGATGTGTACAAGTTGGAAGCAAAACGTATTTGAAAAAATATTAGTTGCAAATTAATTTCATAAAAGAAATGTGACTAATATGATAAGTCACCTTACTCACAGAAGAAGTGCAGGGCGAGATGAGAAAGGGGAGATGAAAGGAACAAAAGTCAAAATCGCTGAGCAGAAGAATGGCCTTTATTATAACGTTCAGGTTTGGCAGCATTGTGAGCACACAGAAATCAAAAGGACAGGCTCTGGAACGAGTGGGATGCTTCATCTGTGGAGGATTAAGTGTTCATTAGTCATGAAAGCAAAGTGCAGACCACAGGATAACCTTCAGGCAAGTACAAATGGCATAATCTGTTGTGAAATCTCAGAAAACAAGTGTTTGCTCATTCTCTCCAGCTGTTGAACAAACTCAGCTTTAACAGAGTTTATGGAGTTGGCTTTGATGGACTTAGAAATTTTTGCAAATAATTGTTGGGGGATTGTTTTGGTATAAACTTACACTTGTAGGGAATGTAGCTTTTCTGATTGGACTTAATTATACATAACTACATCATTTTAATGGAGAGTTGTGCATATCCGAGCTTATGGTCAGCCGCAAAACATCTCAGTTAAATATCCTACTCAGTTTTCATTGGCCAGTGAGACACCAGAGAACAGATGCCCCCTTTTTTTAAAAAAAAAGGGGGGAAAGGGGAATAAAAACAATCCCTCTCAGTTGTTTAAACTTGAACTCCAGCGGGCTGAGGGGAGGTAGTTTTTGGGGTCATCGGTGCCAGAGTGATTCCCCTCTATGCAGTGCCTCCCTGCACACATCAAAGGTCCTCGACATCAGCAGATAGCCAGTCAACCCGGTGAGCAAAAACAGCTGGGCCAGAGCAAAACAAAGATGATATAAGCGGCTTCCTCCTCGGTGGCGGCACCAGAGCAGTCAACTATGATAAGCCCCAGCCTATATTGTGTTTGAAGCGCAGTATCCCCCACTACCACCAAAACCAGACAATTTAGAGACCCATGTAATGCAAGAGGAAATATAAACTGTGATCTCTTGAACCCTGTCAGAGGAGAAGGTCTGGCTTTTCTCTCTACAACCATTTTGGGGAAGTAGTGGGAGTGACTTTAACTTGCAGGGACTGTGATCTGTGAAAGCGTTCAAACGTGCCTTAATGTGAGCAGGGGAGAACAGGGGAAATATAAAGGAGATACACAGGATATGATTAGGCATAAAAATGATGAACACATGAAAAGATTTTCTTTTTCTTGAGCCATGAAGAGCTCATTTTTACATCAACTGATATCATGACAAACTCCCACAGTGTTAATGAAAGACAACAGTGCAGGAGACACAACAGAAAGTATTTCAGTGGATTAAAAAAAGGCCCATGCAAAAAAAAAAAATCAACATCAGTTAGAATATTTCCACTGCTTTTCTAATGGGAAACAGTCATTACAAGCCAAATATCGCTCTCTGCAACCCAACCATAGGGGAAATCATAATTTTAGCTTGCAGAACATGGGAGTTGCTGGCCATGCTGCCGTTTGTTTGTTAGTGTTTTTGTATGACTTCATTGTTTTACAAGGATAGTTCAGAGACACTTACGTCACACAATTACACAAACAGAGATGGAGGCAGCAGTAGACCAGCATCTCCTGTGTTCTACAAGGTGAAATTACCCATTTCGCCTATGAAGTCTGGTTGATGTGGAGAGAGAGAGAGAGTGTGTGGCCGTGTGTAGTCAGAAGAGGCTGTATGATGGCAAAATAAAGTGGTGAAAAATTTTCCTGCCTGGTCCCGACTCGTCACATTTGTCTCCGCCTCTTGGCAGCTCATACAGACACAGACGGTACCTGTTCATGGCTGAAAGTGAAAGACACCAGGCTTTTCAAGTGACTTCTCTGCAAACCCATCTGCAGCTATATAAGACACCCCAGGCTGTTGATCTAGCATAAGGAAGGAGGAATTCTGCACATGAAGGAGGTGGAGCGGATGGATGGCTCAAACAAACTCAGGACTTTCACCCAAGAGACTGGGGTTTGTGTCCCATGTGAAACCAAAATGTTAACAAAAGTGACACGTGACTTTTGTCATGTAAGTTTCGTTTTGCAAGTCACTTCAGTGACGTCACCTGACCTACTTAACATAAGTTGTATTGTAACCCCAAACATGGTCTCACGATCTACACTTAACCATGTAATTTTTGTGCCAAAACGTAACCAAACGGCAACAATTACACATCTCAGACAACAAGTGTTAAAGGGCTTCAATATGAGATGCAGCGGTAGTGATAAATCGCCGGTGAGAATGTGTTGGTTATTTAGGACTTTTAAAAAAGTGGCTAAAATATGTTTTGTTGCTGACCCTGTCCAAAGCATTCATTGTTTAGCTTCTGTGCTGGTGCATCACTTCAAATAATCAGAACTATCCCTTTAACATCTGCCATGTTACTTCAACACACCTACTGATGTAAAACAGACACAACAGCAAAATAAAGATGTTTTTCAAATGACTCACACAAAGCAAAACAGGGCAGCTGCAGCTGCAGACTTTACATATGGACAGAAAATCTTTTTGAAAAAGAGGAAATTTTCCTGGACGGTTCCCAAGGAAGAGGTAAACATTTTCATGGGATGCACAATTTCCCTTTTGGATTTAGCTGACAGTGCTCCAGGCTTGAATGACACCGGGCAAGGGAGGATCCGACTTCAGAGGTTGCCAGGAACAAAATGAGATATTTGTTTCTCGTAAACAGGAAGAATCTAAGTTACCTTGTTCCCCTGAGTCGATACTTTCAGTCATAGCAACTAGGATTCGTAAGGGAATAAACTTTTTGTCCATTAACACTGAGGTTCTCACATTATCAAAATAAAATTACAAGGTTAATGGGATGGATGTGAGGATTATGCAGGATTATGTAAATGAAAAGGCTAAGATGATTACTGTGTGCACACGCTGTAGGCTGATGAGATTACTTTAGTGTTGAATGGTCCATCCATCCATCCAGCATATATAACTGTTTATCCTTTGGTAGGTTGTTGGGGGCTGGAGCCAGTCCCAGCTGACGTTAGGCGAGAGATGGGGTAGTCGACAGGTCACCAGTTCACGTCAGTTCAGCTGACATGTCTTTGGACTGTGGGAGGAAGCTGACGCACCCAGAGGAAACCCACACAGACACACACAAACTTGAAGTGACAGTGCTAACCACTGCACCATTGCGCCATTTAATGCATGTATGTTTGTCAGTTAACCTCTGACTTGTAGCTTTTCGATCAGAAGTTCAGAAAAAATTTGGAAAAGTTCGGAAAATTAGGAGTTTTATTTGGTCATATGTTTTTAGTTGGTAGCCTGAGAGTGGGAGTTAGTCATTTAAAATAAGGCAAACAAAAAACACAGTTTGTCATAGCTTGATATTTGGTCATCTCAAAAAGTGCAAAAAGTATTGCTTGGAGACGTAGCTCCTACACCGGTAAGCTACTGCGGCTGCTGAGCTAACTGGTAATATAATATATTAGCTAGCCAGAAACGTGCTAGCACTAGCCTTCCACATTTGCCTGGTAAGTAACTTAAAGCACCAGTGTGTAGGATTTAGTGGCATCTAGCATGGAGGATGTAGATTGCAACCGAGTGAATACCACTCAACTCACCCTCCTCTTCTGAGTGTATCAAAGAAAAGTAGACACTGTTTGGTTTGTCCATTTTGGGCTACCATGGTAAGGTGACCAGATTTCTGAAATGAAAACCGGGGACATACTGTAAGTCTGTGCCCCACTTGGGCCACCCCTGTCAAAAAAATCTGGAAATGCCCCTGAATACAAGATGTTACAATTTATATTAACACCTGTGTTGTTGATACTTTGGCATAACAAATGTCTTCAGTAAAAAAAAACTTCAAAGTATTCAGTCTATAATGAAATTAAAAAACAACATAAGATCCTTTATACATCCATATGTTGATTCACTTGACAGAGACGTCATCTGGTAGGTTCTGCTGCTCAGTCATTCTTGCTAAGCAAAATATTATTTCATTTTGTAGTTTTGTGTTTTCAGTGGACAGTAAAAAAAAAAAAAGGGAAATGAAAAATGGGAACAGGCCACCAAAAACAGGCACTGTCCCTCTAAAATGGCGACATCAAATGTTATATTCCATTTCTGCCAATAGATCTCCCTAAATCTTACACACTGGTCCATAACACAGTTTTTTCAAGAGATATATTTGTACCACAAACTCCTGTCTTAGTGGCTGTAAATCTGCCTCTTGGCACTGTTTACACTGCAGGGTTATCCTAAATTAGAGGGTGCAACAAATATGTTAGCTTCCACTTTGGACTCTCCACAGTTCTTGATTAAATGACAGCACTGTTTGTAAGTAAACAGTCTTATGCATTAAAGTTCACAAAATGTATACTCTGTGCAAAAGCTCTGTGTGTGTTGTCTCACCCTCCACTCAAATCAATTGATTTCAGTTCATTATAAATGCTGGTGTGACCACGGCCCACAGAAATCATCTGTCCATCCACTTCAAAGCACTCGGCTCAGAGTTTCACTGTCCCTGATTGTATTGACTTTGGAGAGCGGGAGGGGCCACCCAGACCCCCTCATCCCCCCGGGGCCCTCCAGAGCCGCACAGCCGCGTCTGGTGAAAGTGTGAGTCAAGGATCTCACAGCCAGGCTGTTACGCCTCCATCTGGGCCCTTGAATTAAACATCAGCTAGGCAGACGGGCTCCCTGCCTGAAAGCTTGAGGGACCAGGAACTGGGGCCAATTAACCCATGCCCAGTCTATTCAGACCTTACTTTGTAGCCAATTAAAAGGGCATATTACAGAAGGGGATCAAGAGGGATGATAAAACGGTTGGCTCTGATTTGACATCAGGCACACAGGGTGCCGTTTGCATAAAATCATAGTGACTGAAGGGGGGAACTTTGTCATTATGATTGCAGTCATCATACACTAAGAAAGCACATGAAATGCCCTGAATAAACATTAAAATTAATGAGGTCAGCTTGAGCTTTTGTTTCCTTAAACCTTCCAAGAGCACCAACAACATGTGCTTCCAGTATATTTGAATATAACTGAGCTCTTTTTGTTGAACCCTTGAATACTGAACATGACAAATCCTTGCCTTGACATCAAGCACTATGTCACATTATGTCACTATGTCATCAGGCACAAGTTTGTCAAGTTCAGTACAGCTCAGTTCCTCTTCTCCATCTCTGACACCCGTCTAGTATGAGGAAATACTTCTGCAGAGGATACAAGGACAGGAAACAGTGAATGTCAGGAGCAGAAGTGAACAGAATGGGGACAGTTGTTTATTTGTACCATTGTAACAGATGGAGACAATATGGCCGAATCACAAACCTCAAGTCCGCATTAAAAATGTACTACTGAGCAAATCGTGTCATTTAAGAAGCCTTGTTATTTATTTTCCAGTCAAGAAAAATAATAATTGTCATTTTGTCCTTTGTTGTTGATTATTTGAATGGATTTTGAATGCCGTTATGAGGTAGAAACACCAGTTTCACTAGATCGTGAATGGGGAAGACATTTTTTAAGTTAACAAAATGTAGACAGTGGTTGATTTAGCTTGGTGCTATGAGTATCCCCAAATAATATGTGTAGGATTTATCGTTGTACTGTGTGGGCTGTAAGTATAAAGACAGTGATGCTTTTTATTGTTTTGGCTCTAGTCCAACACACTGAATTTGAAATGAAACACTTGCTATGAGGTTGGAGCGCTTTTTACCTTTGGAGAGAGTGAAGGGCGGGAGGCCTATATATGAAAATGGACACATTGTCTACATGCTTTACCAGATGATGATGTATGCACACTTAAGATGCAATATGTAAGACATGGAACTAACATGATCAACCCACTGTGATGTTATGACATTATGCCAAAGACATCTTTGTATTGTGTTGCAGAGATATCTGCTTAAATTACCATGCTAACTAGCTAGGCCCAGCCTGTCCTGTTGAAGATATTTTTTCCCTGGATGGGAAAGTCATGACCCGGCCTACTCTGCCTCTGTTTGGCTTACCCTGATATTCTTATCCACTTACTAATTACTCTCCTTATGCCTAAACCACACCCATGCCAGACAGAGGCAGAGTAGGCAGAGTAAGCAGGTCATGACTCTGCCAACAAAAAAACCCTAAACAAACAACATAAAACTCACAAAATGTTGAGAAAGGAAATATTCTTACATGTATTGTCCATAATAAACCATAGATTTCAAATTTCTCTGTTTCACTGAACTAAGACACATTTAATTACCATGTTAACTCATTGTAAACCACACTTCATCAAACTCGACACAAACAAGATAAAACTAGCCAGTAACAACTTGTTTTTTCCTTCCACTGTTCCACTAATCACCAACTCTGATTTGATTGAAATAAATCCTTAATCCGCCATATTAGATGTGAAAATATTCTGGCTTTCTGCTGCCTCTCCAGTGCGGGATCTGCTGTAAATCACCTCAGTACAGTATTCCCTGTCGTCAAGCTGGCCTCCATCGGTGCCTGAGGCTGTCTTCTGTCCTGGACTGCAGGACTTAAGAGGCTGCTGACCCTGGTTCTGTAGCCTGTGGTGACCGTTAGCTACACAGCTAACTGAGCTAATGGCAGTTAGCAACTACAGCAGAGAGTATACTGAGCAGTATACTGATATGTTGTCCCCTATTTATTTGGAGTTGACTTCAACAGGATGGCCATATCTTGCACATTGCTCCTTTAAAGAATCACAGAGGTAAAATAAAACTATTCTGGTACTTACAAATTGCCCTGTACGTGAAGCATTTTGGGTGATATTCAGTACGTACAGCCACTAAGAATACAATTAAAATACAAAAATACAATTAAGGTGTGCAATTAATGTAAACCAGATGGAACATTATAAAATGGCCGATAGTATGAAAGAAAAAACAGATAAATGTTTTCATTTTCCCAATGCATCGATCTTTTGCTGACATAACTGCTATGGCTGCTGAGACGGGGAAAGTAAAAAGCCAGGTCAGTAAACTCTTCCAGCTGACAACCTTCGGTGCACTTCTGTGTACGTTTTTCTTGCCAGGTACAGTACTGCAGACATTGATCAAAAAGGCGGAGAGCTGGGAATAGACACCTCCTTTGGCTCATGTCAGCTATGATATAAAACACGAGCGTACCATATGTTTGCTTTGCTTTTACCCCGCGTCTGTGAAGCACACGTGCGTGCACATTGACACACATGTTCCCGTTTGCGAGCTGGCAGGGAAAATTCTCGGAGATATAATCTTTACAACATTTGTAACAAGGAATTCATTGCATTCAGCTCTCAGTACGCCCCCTCCGAATAGCTAACATTTTACTTCAATCTATTCCCTCGGGGTAGGAAAAAGTGTAATGACGGTGAAACTAAAAGAAACAGGTGTTCTTCTTGCCATTGGTATCTTTGAAGGTGCTGAGAGTTGCAGAAAGATTGTGAATCACTGCTAATTGCATAAAATTATAGTTGTGGGACACGAAATGAACTCATTCTAGTGCAGCTCGAGCCAGCACAGTGATAGCAGTCGTTTCCAGGGTTGTAGTTGCCATGAATTATACTGTAGAATGACAAGGGTATTTCTAGATGGTAGCTGAACAATGACTCTGCTTTACTGGAAATGCTGTCGGGGATTTACAGAAAGCTCGCTTGATTATGATGAGTGGGGCTCAATTCAAACGCAAATTTTTAGATTTAATGACATGAAAAAATTGCCAGCTCAGTTTCAGATCCACCATATTAAAAAAACCAAAGGAGAATGTGCCACTCTGAGACTTGTTGGATTAAAACCACTGAGCCGATGTGGTCAGAGTATGACTGGATTTGGCTGGAGCCTCCGTTATTGTTTGTTAAATGTAAAAAAAAAAAAAGAGTATTGTGTGCAACAGCTCTTCTCTGAGGAGAAGATTTATGGAGATGATTTAATTTCATTTTTAATTGAGAGCATGGCCACCGTCTCTAATTACAAAATACACATACTGTATAGCTGAGCTGCTCATCTGATGGCACCAGAACAAAAGCATTTGCAACAGATATTTACACGAGGCGGTGGCCTCTCATTATTCCGTTGCTTTATCAGGAAAGGCAGCCCTGACTAAACCAATTTAGAGCAGACAAATAAAAGTCATTTGTATTCTTTGACAGGCAAAAACCAATAACCAGGATAAATAATGCAAAAGCCAGAAGGGAAATATCTGGCTGATGATAAATCATGGAACTCCCTTCATAATATTTCAGTAACTTAATATACTATCCTAACTTGCTTAAAACATTATTCTGTGCATTGCTGGCTGTGTCCTGTTTGCAGAACACATTATTCATGTTGGCTAATGTCTTCTAAATCCTTGTTCATTCAAAGTATCACCTCAGCAGTTTGACATAAGCCAAGATTTTAAATAAGCACAGACTATAATAAATAATGTTGAGTTAAGCCATATATTATTTAACTTTTTAAGAATTAGGCTGGATTACACCCACAAGGATTCATTTTTAGCCTGATTAAATCTTCATTTAACTTTATGTTGCACCAAACTTTAAAACTAGTTAAGGAAGGTACAATTTAACCCTCTTTTAAAGCCTCAGTTTAGTTTTCACACTAAACCTAGATTAAATGTAATTCTTTTGCACCAAATCTTTAAACTCTGATTTTATATGCAATCATCGTGAACTCTGATTTGAACTAATCTTAGATTAAATTTTATCTTTGTTGGTGCAATCCAGTCTTAAAGTTGCATCATATGATTTTCTTAACCAGGGGGCAGAACGACTTCAAACTTAAAGTAGCACAGCCCTGATATATAGTAAGCTACGCACCATATCATCTTATCAAATTGTTGTGCTAACATGTTAGCAAACAGTTGCATTCTTAAATAGCCAGCAGTTACAGAGCAACATGAACATCCCTTTGGAGCTGTGTTTCTGGCCACTTGATAGCTCACGCTCAGCTTGTTTGAGCCTGTTTGCTGAAGGTAATTCATGCTGTAAATACTACTGACAGTTTCACATTACAGAGTAATTTGATTCAACAACAAAACTCCTGCTTCATGCAGCACCTGTACCTCAGACACCTGATGGATATTAACGTTAAAGGGGAACTCCGCTCTACATTTTCATAATCGCATTGACTCTCGTTGGCATATGATTTTAATACTGGTGATTTTCCAACAACAGGCCTACACATAAAAACTGTTGGCTTGTATTTAAAAGTTTAGTTCAGCTGAAATCTCCCCCTCCTACCTAACTGTGATGAAAGAAACAAGGCTCTGAGGTGTATCATCTGGCACACACAACACTAGCTAACCATAACCGTAGTTTTTACAGCTCACAGATATTGTAGCTGCAGGTTGCATTAGCATTAGCAAGTCTGATAAGTCCTGGTGTAAAAACAACATTACAACATTAAAATATTTAAGGCTGATGAACACAAACATTAACCAAAAACCAAACAGCAGGGCTGCAGCTATGTATTGGCAGACACAGGAGGACAACTTCATGTTAGAGCCACTAGCCGTGCTACAACTACAACACAGGTGACACACACTCTCTAGCAGGTGTTCTAGCAGATTTTGTGTGTGTACCTATCCTTTAATGGCACGTCTTCTAGTGTTAATACCATAGACTTTGTAATAAATAGAGGATACGCATTGTTACGTCTCTATCCTGAGTGGATCAGACTGAGAACCCGAAGACA
>JAJHUR010112528.1:2935-13636 GCA_027495735.1 Lutjanus campechanus | reverse complement strand
ATCTAGATTCCCACATTATGGCAAGTCACCCCATCTAAAATTGCCAGATTTTTTCATAAATACGTTCAATTTATAAACTAATTTGTGACTCAAATTGTCACACAGAACTAAATGTAGAGGAGTACAAGTATGAAACCCTTAAGTGAAGTACAGTATATGAGTAAATCTACTTTAGTTTGCTACTTTGCACCACAGATAACACATCTGTGTTTTTTCTGCTACATCAGACCTCAGTTTCAACGGTACAAGTTGTTCGTGGAGACAGATATTATCACTGCTGAGCAATAATTAAAACTTAGAAAAACTCACCTGTTGCTGTTCTCCATGAACTTCCTCCTGCAGTTTATCTCCTTTACCAGCCCAGTTTGTTGTTGAAGTAACAGCGAATATAAATACAGACCTACTTGTACTAAGTTTGCAAAAATGCAACTAAATAGACACGTTTCTCCTGAGCCGGTCACTGCGTTATTCTGCGGAGAGGTCGGCGAGTTCCTCATTAGACTAATTGCACCACCTGTCAATCAAACATAAAAGTACCCACCCACAGAAGAGCCGATACTGCCTATTGAATATTTATCTGATTATACTTGATAATTTGAGTAAAACAAACATATTTTATTGTAAGCCTATAGAATGAACAGATATTTATGATTCTAAGTCTCCTTTCTTAAATCCTTAGTGCCTCTGAATGAGATGAAATGTTTCTAAATGTGTTGTTTTAAAACCTTTTGTCATCAAAAATCACCACCACTGTTAGGATAATCCTTATAAAGACCATTGGAATGCCTTTCACCTGGCTGCAGAATTGATAACAGATAATATGATGTCTTGGATTTAGTAGACAAGTATTGATCATCACCCAAAGATAATAATTAGGCTACAATAATAATAATTTTTTTTAAAAAGTATTCCTAATTACCAGTGGTGGTAGAAGTACTCAGATTTTATACTGACCTCATCTGCAAAGGATCTATGAACTTGAGCTGTCAGATAAATATCTTTCAGTAGAAAGCAAAATATTTACCCCTTAAATGCAGCAGAGTATAAATATGAAGTAGCAGAAAATGTAGATACTCAATTATCTCAACATTTTACTTTAAATATAACCATACTTACATTCCAACACTGCTAAATTCTGATATATGAGATATGTAGTTATGATTTAAATAAAGTTTCCCACTGACTGGAACACATATGACCATGATTTTTGTTTTATTTTGTGCTGTCATGAACTTGGCAAATTCAGGTGTCCTTTGACTGAGTAGTGGATGTTATTCTGTGTAATAAAACACCTCTAATGTTGTGGTATTTTCCAAACGAGCATCTTCTTAACAGTGTCTCATCAAAGTGTATCAGAGATCCCAAAAGGCGACACAAGAGGCATCTGTTTCAACATAATGCTTCTCTTTACATTTGCACAAAGGAGCTGCTGTGTAGTTAATGTGACAGAGGAAACATTGAACTCGACAGAAGAGTCCCATTCAACTGAAAGTGAAAATCAATCCCACTCCATTGTGCTCTTAAAGATCCCTGCGTTCATATTAATGTCCTTTCAACACAAGGTCAACAAAACAATAGTTCATTTTGTATAAAACATCCTAAATGCATATTTTTACAATTTCAGACAAAGCAGCAAGAGTCAGATTAGAGCATTTTTTGCAAAGCCTGCTTAGTATTTGTGTTAATTATTTCAAGTTTGAAGGTTTACAAACCACCTGTAAGTACAGCGCACAAGCTTCATCTTTCATAAACCACATGATCTCTCAAACACACATCAATGAATTAACTCACAATATCCACTGTTTAGTTTACAACATCCACAGTTTATGATATTAAAAAATATAACATCTGCACCTATTAAGAACATTATTCATCTGAAAACCTCAAGGACCATACTTCTTGACAAAAACACATCTCACTTGATGGGGTCTGTTTAGTGTCTCTTCTGGAGTCCTCACAGAAGTCCCAGAACAGCCACCAAATGGACTCGAGGTGAAATATCTGTTTCCAGGGTCAAAAATAACTTTGAACCTCAACCATACTGGTGTTTTGGGATGTTTTAGCCCATTTACATCAAGTTCCATATAGTTATAACTTACTGTCTAGTGCTTTTAAGACTGAAAAATACATTTTTCCTACAATCCAGGCAGACATTGGTTTCCATTTTACTTAGAATATGAGCATGAACTAATAGATACTTATATTTCAACTTCAGACTGAATAGTTTTTTTTATTTTAAGGAACATTAATGCAGTGAAGAAAAAAAAAAGTATAGATTATTTAGAAGAACATGTTCCATCTGGTGAGTCCAGATGTTGATGGGAAGCTTCAACATACAAAGCTGTATGAAATCTCCCCTTATTTCCTGCTAAGTGCATTTATTTACCTTCCATCATTTTGTATTGATGTCAAATTGCAAGTGTGCAATTTATGCTCCGCATAGTGACCTCAAAAATCCCCCCAACAGAACGATCAAGTAGTGTCCATGGTATGTCCACTATCTTTGGCTACAAGAAATCCCACATTTCACCTTTGATGCATTTTGCTGACAAAAATGATTCTTTAGTGTCCAAAATCTCAGTAAATTAATAGTTACTAGAATTACTATTCAGTGTCTATGATGTAAGAAAAGGCGAATGAATTAAGTGGATTCAAAGACAAGACAACACTTGAAATTTTGTAATACAAGAAGCTGCTACTGCTACCCCATGCTGACCTGTTTGTTTGTCACTTGGAACACTGTACGAAGGTGGATTTTGGTTATGTATGCATGTGAATGGACCATGCAATCCATGCTATTTACCTGCATAATGCAATAATTGATAACTGTCACAAAATTTAAAGTAGGATCTGGAGTGGTGCTCTGGGAATTTGGAGCCTACGCTTATCTTTTGACATAATGTGCCAAACTGTAACTGATAGGCCTTTTTCACCAACACGGAACTGACTCAGCTCCTGCACCAATTGTGGACCATTCAAACAGAAATTAATTTTTATTTTTATTTTTTTTGTAATGATCCATTTACATAGATGCACTGGCACAGCTGCGACCATGACTAGACTTCTCTGCAGATTTTAAAAGGTCTTTTACCTGACTGCTGATCAGTTCTCAAATTGACCATCAAAACATTATACTGGAAATATGAACCTGATAACTACCCAGTGCTAAATTAGTGACATTTAGATGAACTAACTTATGTCCAACAACAAAAACCTACTCAAATGGGGGGTCTGTACTCTGACCTCAATATAAGTTAGTATCTTGCATCAATACAAACCAAGCCTAAACATGCTTAAAAGGCAGGCTATCAATGTCCATGTGCATAGATGTAAGGACCAAATATATGAATAATAGGATAACATGAATAATTATCTGTATGGCTTCATACTTGTCATGCCAACATCTCAGGACAGGGCTGAGATGGTCATGGTGTTTGCCAAAACGTGCCCCATCAAAACCAAGCCATTCCAGGTGAAATAGCGAGTTTTTAAGGAGTCGCTGATAGTTCTACTCAAAACCGGTGGAATCAAGGCCTGTTTCACTAGACAGCATCAAGATTCCAGGAATCCTGGAACAAGACTGTTCAAAAACCATAGTTAATTTGGTAGAAAAGGGCCTACACAAGTGCTCCAGATCTCGTCCTGTCTGTCAAGGCAGCCATGTGAGCTCTGCGTCCATGTCTGGAGATTCCCTCAAAAAACAGGAATATTCACAGTGATCAGTTTCCAATCAGTCCAAGTTTAGTTTTATACTTTACTCATCTGAAACCAACTTCCTGGAAGACACAAAAAACACAATCAATCTAAATGTAATGACTTGTAAATGGACTAAACGTACAAAACAACAGTATGGTCTTTGAAGTATTTCATTGACTGGTTTTGTCCAACTGTGTCCAGTTATTCCATGATTTTTGGAAGGTTGCAGGCAGAAATGAAAGGTTGGCTAAGGTCACCTTATTAATCTCTTGTCTTCAAAGCTATGGCACCAGTCAGTCAACTAAATAACTACACCTTAAATATACCCACCATCATCTGAATGAATGTGAGCACATGAGTAACACTAGGCTGAGAAAATGAAATGAGAACGTCACTTTGATGTGAATAAATGCTGCTATGTGATCAATTGTCCCAGAACAATAAATAGAAAATCTTAAACCTGCATCTTTTACACTATAATTTTACAGCTGAATTTTAACAGTGCATTTTGACACACTCAACAGAAACAATTCATCATTTTAGTTTGTTACTAAGAGATAAAAACACCGTGTGACTCCAGCATTATTCTCATCATCCTAACTGGCACTTCTTTTTACAATTTCGGATGACATTATTGGCCTTTGCGTGGTGCGTTTGAACGCTTCCACATCAATAACGGTGACAGACAAACAGCTGAGCAGCCGTCTGTCTGACAGCAGGTCAGTGATCCAGTTGGTCAGTCAGAAAGACGAGCAGACAGGCACCCGGCCCAACCAATCAGTGAGTCAGTCAGACAGCCAGCCTGCCGGTCTGTATCAGTCAGTGCAAGTGATCAGTGCATCAGTAGTGCGTGGACGACAGAATCAAGTCCTGCTGTGTCGAACCAGATCAACCAGCCTGGGTCTAAAGCCACAGCAGTGGTTCCTTAACCTCTTAAAAACTATCTCAAAAATATTAAATATGATAGCTGATTTGCATATACAATGTTTTCTACATTCTTTAAATTATCTTACGGCTCTCTAGGTCCAGGCCTCTGGATTGAGAACAAATACACTCCACGCAACGCCTTTGTTTCGCCACGGCTCTCTAGACCTGCTGACAATCTGTACAGGAATCAAACAACCTGGTTCATTTCTTAAAATCAAGCTGAGCAGATAGTTGCCATTAAATCAGCTGATTTAAACTCTAAGGGAATGCGGCTCATAACTGATTTAAAAAAAAATGCTCCCATGGCATGTCCAAGCAAAACCTCAGCATTCAGTTTTTCCAGGTTTGATACAATCCATCACATGAATGCTGCCATCACACCAGAGCATCAAAAACATCTATGTCAGCTCTTTCCAAAGTCCAAAGTGAGTTCTTTGTCAGCTGATACAGCCACTTGCAAGCTGCTTGGTATCTGAAAAAACTTCTCACCAAGACAAAGTTCTTATAAGCCCACTATTCTGTGGTTAATGTTTTTCATCCAGTGCAACAGTGTCCTTAAAAGTCTCACTAATAGAAATGGCTTGGACAGAGCAACAAAATCAGATTGTGGTTTTAGCGCCAAAAAACTCCCCAGGATGCCTCCTTGATTATTACTGCAGCTGAGGACTGAGGGCGTCTCGTCCATTTGGACAGTGTTTATCACAGGCATTACTTCTCTGTGCGCCTGCTGAGCTTCAGAAGTCAGAGTGAATCTCTGTGAAAGCAGCTGCCGACGCAGAGCTGGTGCTGTGGGAGGCCCCTGGTCATAATGGCTTGTCAATCACTGCAACTCCTGTAGGAGTGAGAAAATGAAAGCGAGTGAGATGAACGGCTACGTGAACAGGTAAAATGTGAAGACTCAAGTCATATTTAGAAAGAAAACGGAATAAAAGTCTGAGAATATAACATATCTCTGTGACACAGAAAGGCTGCCTGATGGCATGATTGTATTTACCAGCATAGCTGCGTCCATTGCTCATGTTTGTAGGAATGAGGCTCCACTTGTCTGTGGCCGGGTTGTAAAATTCTACAGAGGAGAGGTTACACGACCCGTCGTCTCCTCCGATCACATAAAGCAGCCCGTTAATGGCACAGACACCTAAAGGAGAGTTTTACACATTTAACACCTCTGATAAATCCTTATGCATATGCTCGTGGTAAGTATTATGGTATGTGAAGGCAAAAAAATAAAATATCATGGGGTGTTCATCAGGACAAAGTAATTGGATCTGTGTGGTTCTAAAGCTACTAAAAACAAACAATTAAAGGGAAAGTTCCGACTTTTTGAAGTGAGGCTGTGTGAGGTACTTATCCATAGTCGGTGTATTACCAACAGTAGAAGGCGGTTGACATACCCCTAGTTTGGAGAAGCAGCAAAGTACCAACACGGAAGTTAAGCAATGAACTGCTGTGGACAGGGTCAGCAGCAAAACATATTTTAGTCACCGGAAAAAAATCAATATCAGTTAAGTGTACACTACTGCTATATGAGGTACAATTAGTGAGAATGATCATTTTTGCATTGCAATTTTCATTTTTATTGAAAAGAAAAAACTATTTAAGTTGTGATAGTGTGACAAAACAAACATGTTTTCTTACATCTGGAGAACAAGATTTTTGGGCCAGAACATCTCTGCAGCATCACAGTTCTTCATTATAATGCTGTTTTCACACATTTTTATTCTCACACATTCATTTCATTCTCACTTTTTCAAAAACTTGCAATTTGGTCCGGGCTCTGCAATTTGGATATTGCATGTGCATTTGAATAATATCACCATTGATTGTGCAGCCTTAGTTTACACTATATTTAGGATATTCTCAATGCTTAACCTTGCTGTTAGGCAGTCTTTTACGAGGGAAATGTTAATTATATAAGCCAAATAATGTTCTCTCTCTCTCAGTCAACCAGACTCTACTGGTGAAAGCTGTTATTCTACCACACAGAACTCAGGAAGTGCTGGTCTACCGGTGCCTTTTTATTTGTGTTGTTTGGCATTTTATAGAATTAGTTCAGATTCACCACCGTCACACAATAACACAAACAAACCAACCGATGAAGACAGAGCCTGGTTGAGCGAGAAAAAGTGATATTTGGCTTCGATAACGGTGGTTTCCAATCAGAAAACACTGTCTGACAGCAAGGTAAAGAGGTGAAAACATTCTAAATATACTGTACACTTAAACTGATGTTGAATTTTTAAAGGGGCTAAAACACATTATGCTGCTGATCCTGTCCACAGCAGTGCATTGCTTAGCTTCCGTGCTGGTACTGCTGCTGCTGCTTCACCAAACTGGGGGCATGTCGGCTGCCATCTACTCTAGCTGACACACTGACTGTCAATAAGAATCTCAAATAACCCCATTTCACAAAATCTGAACAATCCCTTTAAAATATTTTATCTAAATGGTTTCAGCAGAGGCTCAGTGAATGGAGACATTAATACACCAGTTATGAAAAGTAGATCACAGTCTAAATGCGTGTGATTGGGTCAAAGAGATAGTCCAGACATACAATTGTATTGAGGAATTTTACTGTTTTCCCACATTCCCAGGGGACAAAATGAGTAAATGCCTTTTTATATATTTAGTGTAGTCTTAGGTTATGTCAAACAGCAATATTAGGCTATCTTGGCTCAACTGTTGAGTGTCTATGGGATTAAATTGATACTGTAGGCTTTCAGAAATTGAATGAAACTCAGCAAGTTAACTACTGTAAAGGGGGGGCTTTCTTCAAGCTTTGTCTGAAAAGAGGCTCACAGTCTCAGACTTTAAAAACCCCTGATGTAAAGTAAATAAAACCTCACATTAAGCAAGGTATTCTTTTGCTTCTTGACTTTATGACAGGTTTTCAGCCAAGATTCTACAAACATCGCATTTTTTGATTACTCATGCCTACAGAGTAAAAAGAGATTTTCCCTGGAACATTTAAGATTGTGGCACATTGGACAGGAAAACCAACTGTAGCTTCATGATTTTGGGCTTGGCTTGGCATTGTTCTGGCCAGTAAGGTGCCAGCTTCTAATTAAATACTTGTCTGAACCTGAGCGTGAAAAATCTGCTTTAATCAATCAATGAGCTTTTATTGCCTAAAGAACAACTGCTGACAAGATATTTACTGGTGATCGCGTACCTGTTGGAAACCACTGCATAAACAAGTCCAGACATCATTTAATGTCTCTTAAATGCCTAGTTTTGCAATCTCTAGCATTTACAGTAATCAGTCTACAGTGTGCCTATCTGTAATAACTGACTGATAGACGCTGTGTGTCTGCGGTTATTATCTGACCTGCATTTCTTCGGCACATGTTCATGTCACAGACCAGTCTCCAGGTGTTGGTCTGTGGGTCGTACACCTCCACGCTCTTCCTCACCAGAGGACCATCATGTCCTCCTGCTGCATAGAGCTGACCGCCCAACACACCCACCCCTGGACATAAAATAGAAAGCACACAGTGATAACAGTGTTGTGGTGCAAATGACCATGTTGTAGTGTTGTCATGACACCAGAATTTAGATTTCAATATGTCGTTGTAACACTGAATAAACATTGAATTCCCCTGTAAGCAAGAGTGTGAACCTTTTTCCTTCATAATGTTAATTTGAGCACAGTCATTTTTCACACTGTAATGAAGTGAAATAGTTTGTGAGATTTTTGATCCACCAGGTGGTGCTGTTGCTCCACAGGAAACTGTTGGCAAAAGTTCAGCACTGCATCATTAACTATGATGCAGTATGTACAGGCTTATTCGAATCATCTGGGGTAATCTTGTTCTATAAATAGGGTCAGTGCCTGGCTGATTTACATTACAGCTGGCGCAGATGACCACAAATAACATAAAATGATATCAAATAATAATCTCAATAAAAATGTATATGATTAAAAATGATTTTCTCCAGTGTGTGAACATGTTTATCTCTTTCAAAGAACCACTAGTAAGTGTAAAAGCCATATTGCTGCTAATTTGAGAATCATACCTGGGAGTGACAATATTTTGGCGAGCTCTCACTTTTAGACAGACCTTCAAAGCGCTGTTTGAGGGTTCAGATGTAGTGTTAAGGTTGGGTTAGGGTTACTGCTTGATTCCACTGGGCATGCGGTTTTGATCCGTTCTCCACACGTCTTCATGCCCAACCAGGAGACCTGCTCAGATTATGTTGATCTGGAGATTTTTTTCCTTGATTTTTGTGCTTCTACCATGGCTAAGGGGCATACACATTTAAATAGTTTCTTCTTTTTTTTTTTTGTCTGTTTTAAAATCAGGAGTCTGCACAGGATGTTTTAATTTGAAAACTGACCAGATTTCCCATGCCTTTTTTTGTGTCTGACTTCCTGCCCAGCTTGATCTGCTCTGTGCAGCTTGATGCAGCTTCCGTCAAAGCATATACTCAACGCAGCAGAACCGAGAGACATTTCTAGGATGCCTCTCTGGAATCAAAAGTAGAGGCATACAGATTGGCCAGTATTATCAGCCAATCACAGTGTATACAGTATATTGTCCTATATGTGCCAATATGAAAACTTTTTCTTTTCTGACAGATCATAATCCTGATTGTTTTTATTTTTTATTTTTATAGGTAGCATTTTATGAATATTTGATCATTTTTCTTAATTCCAGTATCTGTTGAGTTCTAAGTATTGTCTAGACTGTAGACTGGCTGCGATCAGCTCCAGCAGATGTGACACAGCTGTGCCTGGTTGAATTAGACGGTTAAGTAAGACTTGGAGTTAGTCCTTTAATTGTGATGGTTCAGGGCAGAGGGGAATATGTCGTGTCAATGGATTTCTTCACAAGTAGGGAGGTAAAAACGTGTGTGTGTGTGTGTGTGTGTGAGAGAGAGAGAGAGTGAGTACCTGCTCCACTGCGCCGTGTGCTCATGTCAGCTACATAGCACCACTGATCAGTGACAGGGTCGTATTCTTCCACTGTGCTGAGACACTGACGAGACGCTCCATCATATCCTCCTACTGCATACAACTTACCTGTGGACACAAACACAAACACAACAAAAGGTGACATTTGAACTTTGCCTTTTCATTAAATGGCACATGATGAAGAAGTGAGGGATAAGTTCACAGAATATATGTTACTGCTAGATATTATCATACACCATTGAGACTCCACAGTATGAAGTTAATAAACAATATAAAACTGACATTACAATCAGTATCAGAATCTTTAAGTATTTGGTTTGGTTCAGAAATCTCTTTAAGCCCAAAATTGTGTTTAATGGAGGACCAGTCCCAAATACCAAACACATGCAAGTGTACATTTTCTGTTATTATTGAAAGTATAATGACTGTCTGTCGAGCTTTAAGAATCTGGAGGGATAAAGGCCCCAGAAGTGAATGTATGAGTTAATGCAATGGTGGAAATGGCATCTCATGAATGTATGCTTAGTAGAATAAGTGGTGATCAGGAGGACAGAGTATCTGCCGGGGGCCAGTTTCGCTCTGTTGTCGTTTTTGGACTTATTGATTTATTTGTTTACTTATTTATTTTTTCTCTGGATTTCTGTATTGAGATAATATAATATAATATAATATATAAAAAAGTGTGTTTTTGTATCCTGGAAACAATAATGATATGACAGCGCCCATATCACACACACTTCTGTCTTACCATCGACGACCCCAACACCCACACTGCTGCGTCGTGTGTTCATGGAGGCGACATACATCCACTCATTGGTTTTATAATTGTAGGCTTCTACTGTGGACAGACCTGAAGAAGAGATACACAGAGAGACAGAGAAAAACAAAGAGGACGACTAATGAGAGAACAACAGGTTAGAATAAGATTGTTTGTGTGTGTGTGTGTTTGATCTGTCTGTAGGTGTAAACATTCTGCATGCAGCTGGTGGACGTGTTAAGAGAAGAGAGGAAAATGGCCTCCATGCCTCCTCTGTTTACTGTTAACACTGAAGCAGTTGTGCTTGTATTCTGCTCACCCTCATGTGGTAATCAACCACATATTTTTTGCACAGGTGACCTATTTAATGTTCTTATTTATTCTTGTTTGTACTGTAATGTTTGGT